>JBCAUG010100732.1:0-21790 GCA_038406175.1 Haplosyllis leylae | reverse complement strand
AGCATCTAAGCCTTAATCAGCATTTAAGCCTGGTGCAATGAATGGTGCGATAACCCGGTTCAAAGACACTGATGTCCAGTGTACATCAGTTTAAGTACTCGAGGTACTTTGCTTTGATTGGCTCCGACTAACGACTATAGCCATTGGCTACTCATCCGGTTAGGTCCCAGGGGGTCCTTCACCTAAGATGTGTAGTCGACGGCTTGCACAGTACTTTAGGACTGTGCAATACGAGGTTTTCCTAGATCTATGAAATTCTTTAAGTTAATTCAACCTGAGACTGTGCAGTGGTTGGTAAACAATGACCAGCCTCCCGAATGTTGAAGGACATCTATCTTGATTATCGGAGCTAATTCAATGAAAAAGTCTGTGGTGTGACGCGTTGAAGAGTCTACACTTAAAAGTCATTAAGGGACTTGGTGCTTACAAGAAGTGACCGAGGCGTGTAGATGATTATTAACCTGTATTCTTTTGAGTCAGTTCGAATAATAACCAAGGACAAGTTCTGTCTGTAGAACTTCCAAACGTACCCTTAAAGAGGAGCTGCCTAAACGTTTTCTATTTTCATTCCCAAAAAGCTTTCAACAAGCGGTATAAAACGCTTAAAAGTTCGTACATCTGAAGTTAACTTCAGAAGAAAGTGTGTGTGATCAATTTACTTTGAAGAAATAAAACAAATATTTCATGAGGATGCAGCTTTAGAAAATTTAATTTAGGGTGCAAGTTGTGGCAATTTATCACACAAATAATTCACAAGCAAACGGAAATTCCACAACTGAAGCTCTCTGATGAGACTTACAATAGGAAAGGAAATAAAGATTCATTAAGTGCTAACGGGGCTGAATCACGACTGACAGTAAGTTCGTTCTAATCACTACATGGAAAACTCGGGGTCCGTGGCTCAATAGGTGATGCAACCAAACCGGTTTCGGCTTCATCGCCCAGGACTTCTGAAAATTCATTGTCAATGAGAATTGGTAAAGCCTTTTTGTGAATTCAACAGATCTGAAATATAACTAAGTTTCAAGTCGTGCGATATTCCGATGTTACAGTCACTTTTCACAAACGATACGACGGATTTTTGCGTCTTGCTTGTTATTCATATTTGTGAACTACCTGGGTATAATTAAACTCCCAGTTTTGATTCGAAACCGTCGTGGTTTGATTTTGCTAGTGGTGAATGATTCCGGAACTTCTCAAGGACTTCTTCCTACTTAATACTCTTGGCTTTTCTCAGACATTGGACACAGAATTAGTATCGTTGTAAATGACATCTCACTTCCCACACATCTACATAGCTAAAACCAAAGCCACATCAGGTGAAAGTGATACCGAGTGAAAGCCATATTCAAAATGTACTCGGTTTCACGAAATGTTATCTCACACCCCAATGCACTACCTAGTCTTGAACAAGAAATTTGCTTTGCGTCACTGAATAAGAATCCATTTCCCATTTGAAGAAATGGAATTGACTGGCCAATAAATCTGAGTAAATTGTTAACTGTAGAAAGGCAAGTGAAAAAGGAAAATCATACATCAGCATCCTTAAATGCAAATATCTGGAATTACAGAAGTACCGAAGTACGAAGTACAGAAGTACGAAGTACAGAAGTACGAAATACAGAAGTACAGAAGTACCGAAGTACAGAAGTACGTGGCTCATGAAGGTTTCAGTGGAATCGAATCCACCTTTTATTGGTTGTGACTGAAACAGAAAGTTATTGTTACATTATGGAAAATGCGGATGACAGTTTACAACAGATGCTTCTATTGCTGGCAATATGACCCGACGTGTCGGACCGATTTGTCATTCAATCTTAGCTAATCAGGAAAACATTTTGTCGTTGTAGATGATCACGAAGTGCAATTAAGTATAAAAATTCCTTTTTCCCAAGAGACAGGGTGCGGAGAAAGTGGCTAACCCTCAGTGAAGCTGGTAACACCGGTCCTATGTACTTTAGTGACTTTGTACGTGATTTCATCAGTGCTATTTACATTACCTGCTCTTTTTTGTGAGATACCCACTGTCCCGGGGCCCACTGTATAAAGAGTTTGTTCACGATATTCACTTGTTTTTATCATGTAATCAAAAGGCATATCAACTGAATGGAAAATACTGATCACGTATGTATGCACAGACAACCAAGTCTACTTTTGTGTCGTTTTCTACAAGGCATTGTGTTGTAACAGCTGCTTGTGAAAAAGAATTCAAATCGTGTTCTTACTTCCACCTCTGCCATTGGAGTCTAATTGTACTTGACAGAGGTGTCACAGCCGAGTAGTATAAATTCAGAGCAGTTACCCTGCATCATTAATCACAATATAAGCAACACACTGTCCGCGTAAAAGGGTAAAAACTGGGAGCTTTAAATAAAAAACAATTGACTTCTGATGTTAATTTTTTTAGCTTTGACAGCAAATGAAAACTCTTCTTTTTTGTTCGTGAGATTGTGAAGCAGACATGTGCTGATGTTTGTACTTGCGCATCCACGCCGTGTTCAAGTTTTTGGCTAAAATGAAGTTAAGGGTAAAGGACAACTGGTAATCAAGGACACAACTTTTCTGAGTTACCGGCTGATTAGTAGGTTAGGTGACTGACTGGTGATGGCAAATTAGCCTCACGGAGTACTTAAGAGGGCATTGGATCGATTTTTGCTTTTCGTTTGGATTTCTAAAGACGTAGATGAAGATGTACATTAGATGTACACCAGATGAAGCTCAATCCTAATGGCTTTAGTTGAGAGACAACGTCAAAAATGGAAAAATATACCCCTCAAAGCTTCATGTTAGAATACTGGAACAACTATTATCTTCGAGACCGATGACGTCACAGATCATGAGAGATAGAGTGAGAATTTAAACCTTTTGCACCATGATGGATTACTCCTCAAAACCAAAATGAATTCAATTTTAAGAAATCTTCAATTGTAGTCAGTAGGTCTTGCACACAAGAAAAGAAAGCTCTTTGATGAAACACATTGTGTTGCGGATACGAATGGTTGTAATTTTGTCCCTAGTGGAATTACAGAGTGAGATTTATGACAGAAATGTCCCAGTCGGCCCAACCCCAATGATGTGCCTTGATCCGAATACCTTGATCATAGGATACTGTGTCTGATTAGGTTTCTCTTCACCCATGGTTACCATTTATTTTGCATCTTTAACCGACTTTTTCCCTCCCAAATTGGGAAAATTCCCATTTGAGCTAAGGCAGGTCTATCTACCTAATCTGATATATTCACTTTATTTATTTAGCAATGATTCAACAGGGATAACTCAATTATACATTTCCCAATTAGCTGACGTAGTGGTGAAAACTATGGCCACTAAGTACTAATTCATTTCTATGAGTTTGTGGTGCAATCATGGGTCCCAAGTTTCCCTTTCTGGAAAAATAACTCTGTGAAAATAATCTCTGTTTCATAATTCTGTGAAACTCCTTTTCCTTCTCTTATGCAAATGACATTGGTCGCGTACAGTGAACAGAATGATTTTCCTTGTAATTTTTAATTTGTAAGATCGTTGCTTCGCACAAAATGTTTAAATGTGGATACAAGTTGAAAAGTTCACGTTTGCAAATAATAATCTAGAAATCCAGTATGGCTTGAACAAAAACAATTCTGTCCTCTATGATTTTTAACACATGCAGTTTGCGGAATAAAATGTGTAATAGATCTAGATCTAATGTAAAATGTCATACTACTTAGTAAACGCAATACAAATCCAATCGTTTAAGGTGGGATGTGTAATTATAAAAATGATTATTTACATCACAACAATACATTGGGGTACGTGATCAAATGGTCGTGAAGACAGCAAACTGGAATACTGGATGTTACAAATCTGACATTCCTTTGCTTGTGTCAATAATGTAGAAGTATTCTGTGCTGGGAATTCGTAAAAGTCTTGATACACTGCCAATATATGATAAGACAAGAAAAACAAATTTCTGAATTGTACATGGACACTCTAACTTCAAATTCTCAATTTTGAGGGGTCACTTCATACAAAAGTACTCCATCTGGTGAGAAATTTAAAATAGCTTAATCAATACGACCGAGATAGGGAGAACATTTCCTATGTTGTTGTGATAAGTTACAGAAAGCGACTTGTGTAAAATATTTGAACATATTTTACCCCAAGCAGTTAAAAAGGAATTTAAATGAATGATGCCTGTCTTTAGAAAGTATTCGAACATCAGTAAAGGGCAAAAAGTTTTCATGGCTGCCTGTACCCATAATTGGCTGAAATGTCTTCGTCTGTTGAGCTGCACTCCAGAATTAGACATGGGATTGGAGTCAATTTGCCTTCTACGTGATAAGTACATGTGATGAAAAGGAAGTACAGAGCCAAGTCATCGGTCACCGAAATTTCCACAAAACAGGCCTCTTTCTTGACTATTTACAGACTCCAGTTTTCTTCGAAAAAATGCTCTTACCTTGACTGCAACAATAACATTTCAAAAGAAGTGAAGACACTTAAATGTGATGTGTGGCGTTAAACACACATAGCAAAAAGGTAGGTTCAAAACGAGTAAACCATGGACTTTTACAAAACTGTTATGTGTACAATGCCATCATGGAGGAAGGTAGCCTTCAAACGTCATTGCAACATGTGTGCAAACTACACGGTACACGTTTTCAACAATGTCCATATTCCGCTAATCTGTTTGATGTATTACTCATAGGTTGTGTGTTTTATCTACCATAAAAGCCGCCTCTTGTTTTGGGATTTGTTTTCAAAACTAAAATAGATCTAATACGATTTCGTTACCTAAAATATTCATAAACTTAAGTGGTCTTGATAAATTGTAGTTCTGTTTCGTCACGACTCTGCAATAGTTCATTTGGCATTCATAACAACATTGGTGGTGTATGAGACAGCCTTATTTTATTTCAACACTGTAATTTTCTGACTGCAGACTGTCTTCTTGACACTCACTCAAATTCTGTAGTGTGATTTTAATGAACTGAAAATCAAGCTTCCAAAACATTTTTATCTATCAAAAGTCATATTTTGCATGTATCTACTTGTCGGTACAACTTTTGCTGCAATTTTGATAGATATCTAAGATGTGCATTTCCCAGAGGAATGATTAATATTCGTGAATGAAGAATTCATGACAGATACTCACCCCTTTGAAGCGCACAGCACAAAAAATCATCAACGTTTATTCTTCCCTGAGTTACTGGGTGAACCTGGTTAAATACGCTATTCAGTTGGCTTCAAGAGACATTTGTGTTGAGAAGATCTGGGTCTCGACACTGCGAAAGGTTTGAAGTCGTCACCCGAATAAATACATTGACCGAAATAGATAAATTGTCACAGAAACATCACAAGCCATGATTGATTCGAAATCCCTCAAGTTGAATGAATGCTCATGTTGTTTGTGATAAAAACAATTTACAAAAGGGTCATCCACCAAGAGACACGCCAGCCAGTTCATATATTTTCACTGGTAAGAACTTGCTCTGCGCTGAAGCACTGATGGAAATCGTGATAAGACAAGTTGATATATCAGATCAACTCTAAAATATTATTTTATTTCTACAAACCGAAATGGATAGAAAGGTTGGAGATACTACTATTACACCGTGACCTTTGTGCCCATGAACATCGCCTTGGTTAATGGCATCACATATATTTTATGGCAAGATCGTTTCAGCTTTCAACAAAGGCACGGAAAATTGTTTCTTGAGAGTTTGAGAACATTCTTTTCAAAATTTGGGCTCTTGTTAAAACCATTATGTCAAAGTATTTATTAATTAGTAAAGGAAGGTCAGAATGAGTTTTCTTGATGTAAAGAGTAAATTTTGAAATTGACCGAATCTGTTCTTTACATTTCACGACAATTCTATTCAGGATTCCGAATGATATCTTGAATTCTGAAACAAGACAAATTGTGTAAAAATCCCTCCATTATATATTCCTCTCTCTCTCTTCGAATAAACAAGTTGAATGTGAATCTCACTGGGACCATCGTATTGAATAACCATGAAGAGATTAGATCTATCAATGTTGTCTTGAGACTAGCGCCGAGACTGCTTCACAGGATATTACTCAATCATATATCAAAAGTCAACACCGAAAATCAGTCCTTCATCCCCAGACGTCCTTAATCTTAACAACTTACGTCTTGCAATGCCTATTTTCTGCTTGAAATGGGTATTTACTTTCTATTTCTGTGGATTTGGGCACATTCCGTCTTTTAAAGTATTGGACTAAAAGTAGAAGACGGTAATAGTTTGAAATATATTAGTAAAGTAGATATGAACGTTCATTGGGCGTAATACACCAGATTATTTGCCACTTAAAAGTGTCTGACGTGGTATAGCTGTCTAACCTGCAGGACTCACTGCCTGGGATTTTACAACAGGTGTGTTGTTGAGTAACCAGAATAAACCTATTACGAATGTCACGTGTGGGTTTTCTACTTCCAGTGTTATCACAATCAGAACTTTTTTGTGGATACAATTGTACATCTCCACACTCCCTTATCTTACATGTACCTGACACCAAGAATGGTTGAGTTCGACAACTAAAATGTAATCAAATTACATTACACCTATGAGGATGGTTATTCCTGGTAATATAGCTACTTTAAATCTAGATTATTTGTAAGTAAATTAAACAATAATTATACAAAAACTCGATTGACAGATCTACCAAAACTGTCAGAAATTTCTTTCATTTTTACAATTGTTTCACTAATAAATTTCAAGTCCCGTTGAATGTCCACAAGTTCAGATGTTGTAGATTTGAGTTTTCTCTGATGGTGCCAATAGAAAACGTGCCAACGAAGTCACTTTGTTGTCTTCCTGAGGATTGTGGAATTTGATTAATACAGACCAACATTTAGATAATAGAACAGAGGACACTGCAGACTTGCAAAATAAGCCATCTCATTGTGTCTATGAATCAGATCATAAACTAACGTATTCTGTTGGATCTTGCAAAGACAATTATTTTCAAAATCAAATTGTCAGAATTTTCTTTACTCTTGAAAGAGTATATGGAAATATAAAGTGCTATTCTTCACCATATGATCTTGCAAGTCACTGTCTGTAGTTGCTCTACTGGATTGAACCGAACTTTCGAAGCACAGCAGTGAATCCGGCATTTGTGCGACCAAGACTGTAATGATCCGCAGACGGTTCAATTCCCACATTGCATGTTTGTACGAGAATTTGATTAGACAATTGACTTTGCTTAAATCTCCGCCAATTTTCTTTTCGTTCATATCATTCTGTGTACAGCAATGGTAGTGTTCGAGATATGTTACCGCCCGGTTGTCTGGAAGAACAGGTTGCGTGTACTGAAAAATAAACCATACGAAATTAGAAAAAGAATTTATTTTATTCAATTATTTGAACAAAATGGAATGAATGAATTGCTGAATCTGTTCCTACCTACTCATTTCATTTTACATGTAGGAACGTCATGTTTGCAACAATATATTCACATATGAATAATTTCTTCTGGGAAATAGGAAATTGTGAATGTTATTACTATTCCTTTTTATTATCCTTTTCATTTTTACAATTTTCACTTTCTTTTTCTACTTTTTCTCAATTCCACATGACTCTTTGCTGTACACTTCTGGAATGCATTGAAGGGATGAGGAGTCTTGCACCTCGGTCAATTGTCAAGCTTGTTGATTGCAATCAAATTCTAGGCCATGTCGCAGATCAGAATTGTATAGCAAAGTTTCATACGCTAGTCTGTGACTGTCAGAAAGTGAAAAACATCGGGCAGTAACACACTTTGATTGGTAACAGTGAATAGGATGAAATAAATGGATCGTCTGACCACACAATATTGGAGAATGGAATACTAATTGAATAGGACTGGTGTATTTTCCTGCCGGACGTATTTACATATGATGAATAGGAGACATCAGATTCTCTGGCCTTGATGAATAGCCAACCCAATGCAGTAATAACGCGGGTCATCTAATGCAGAAAGATCTCTATCTTTGCAATGAATAGAAATTCCTTCGACAGAAATGCGAAGCTAAACCTGCTGGTCGATTTTTGTCTTCTTCTGATTTTCCAGAAACAGATCTTATTGTACTGAAATAGATTCCTTGTTTATTCATATACTTTTATATGCCTAGTTTCAGTTAAGATTTCTGATTAATTCCAAATGTTACGTGGCTACACCTGTGTTGATGTGGAGTTGGTATGCTTCATTTCAGAAAATTATCTCATAAAAGTGGAGATTCTGTCGCAAGTAAATATTGAAGGACCATATTGGGTCGGGCAATGGTAGTGAGTTTGGAATGTTAGGTGAGGTTTCATCCAGCTCAGATGAAATCACGTGACCAAACTACCATCTGAGATTTTAATTTCATCCTCGCTGTTTTGTCAAATGGACAACGCTTCTTGTATCAGATAGTGTAAACAATGTCTGTGCCTAAGATCACGCTTTTCCACTTGGTTATAGATCTATTCGTAGCGCCTTGTAGTGTGGTTCAAATAGTGCAAGTGGGGTAGTTTTGGGGTGACTCGTTGCATATTTGCATGACACATCTGGATTATAAAAATGAAACAATGCATTATTTTGTGTTTCTTATTCCCACATAGTTGCAGAAGGAAAACTCATTGAATGTTATTTAGATGTTACGTGACAGATATTTTGAGCACATTTATCGTTTCTGCTGCATTCTGACTTTAGGGGACGGGACATTAAGAACTTCGCTAATTGAGAGCGATTTCATAACTGAATCCGGCGTTGGGAATATCTGGAAATTGACTTACTCATGGCTCGTATAAATTAAACACACT
This sequence comes from Haplosyllis leylae, assembly GCA_038406175.1. Taxonomy (NCBI): domain Eukaryota; kingdom Metazoa; phylum Annelida; class Polychaeta; order Phyllodocida; family Syllidae; genus Haplosyllis; species Haplosyllis leylae. Next base: position 13,004 of record JBCAUG010100732.1, on the reverse strand, counting down.
GGCTTCGAACCATTTGAGTAAGGAGGACTTGGAACAAATGTGTTCAGCTACGATAATCCAAAATTGAAAATCGCACATCACTAAAAATCGCGACTAACTTTATCCATAGACGTAACCAGAGTAGACTTGTGATCCAACCAATCACTCGATACGTTGTCGCTATTTGCTACACCTTCATCGTACAATCTGGTTTTTCATAATTAATGCAAAGTTGATAATGCTGCCAACGTTGACTTTGAATTTTTCCAGCAACAAAAATAGTTACTCAATGGTAGTGTGACTCAATTTAATGATCACTGGCTCAAGGGTCTAATGCTCAGCCTACTGAGTTAATCTGGCATTTGTTTATAAGTCTGAGATTTTAAGATCCTATTAATTCCAGCTGAATAATGTAGATTCAAAAGTCAAGCGATGCATGAACAAAAACAAGATTAAAGATGCTCGAACTTGTACAACTAACAAAGAGCAAGATGCCTGCCCGTTTATTTGTACAGTGTATGTGAGTGACCCCTCAATGTATTTTAGGATTGGAATTGGTTCCCCCTCAAATTGTTCAGTTCTTAAAGTATCCCAGTTATTGTAACAGAAAATAGTTTCTGAAAAGGAAAGATTCTTTCAGTTTGAATCCTAATCACTCATCCTGTCAACAAAATTTATTAAATTATTTGTCTGTGCCTGCTGAAAGAAGAATCATGGCAGCAATTACTGATAACAAACAACGATTGATATCGATTTTTGTTCCTTAGATCCAAGGAGGAAATTAAATTTCAAAATCTCTTCAGATATCATAAAAATCTTTATTTGAAATTCCAAGAATTGACGACTTTAAATGAGATGAGTATGCATCTTGTTTACTGATTGAAATTAATCTCAATTTTCAATATAATCTTTCACTTTTGCAAAGTTTAATTAGAATTGTTTTGGTATTTCCAAAGTCATGTGAGGAAAAAAATAATGTAAAACTGAGACTCACTGAGAAATGAATCGGTTGGTCACTTGCAAAATATCAAAAAAGGTACTAAGCTAAGGGGTCATTTTAGCCATTTCTCTTTCTTTGTTTGCTGCGAAACTTAATGCATTTTACGCCAGTCATTCGGTTTCTTTACACCGTTCTCAGAACAGTAGTGTTTATCTTCCTTGAGCCGCCAATGACACGCATACGTATTGTACAATTATGGAAAACCTTAAGTGATAAATCTTGTAATCGTATTACGTGGGCAATGTAGCCACACCTTAAGCCAAACCTTAACGATCATAAATTAGATCTATACGAAAACAAGAATATGATCAACATTAACACTTGGGGTTTTCATTTTAAAAACACCGTACTTGACCAGACTCTTGCAACATTTTTGCGCTTTCAAGAATCTTTTAAACATGAAAAACACAGCGAAACACATCTGTGGAACTGTCAATATTTGGAAACACACCTCCAAAAAGGCAATGATGGATATTTGCTGTGTATGGACAATGTTTTTGCAATCAACTTCCACTATGTCAATAAATGTCAGCAGGGGTATTTTCATGTGTCGGTTACAAAGTAGCTCATTTTTAACAGTGACTGCTGGGGTTTTCCAACACAATATGTTTCTTGATATGAGAGCTTTGCAAAATTTATAAATATATTATGTTATTTTCATTGGATTTATTGAATACACATAAATACTAAGCCTTTACGTGACTTTCGCGCCGTGTTTCAACAGAAAGCGTGTTTTCTCTAAATATTCTGAGATCAGCGACACCTAGAACACTATAACTCCCTCATGATTCGTTCCCAACATACTGCAAATGATCTACATAACTTGATATATTCCATTGTAAAGTCATACCGAATTGTTGTTCAATTGACTGGAAATATTGATACAACGTCTGGGTAAAATTCTTCTATTTCCAATCTCTCTTATGCTTCATTCCGTTCCCAGCAAATTGACTTGTCAAACGAAAGAACATTGTGATATATTAGTTCTTCAACCTTATGATCTTGTGTGTGGGATTATGTCCCACACATGAAGATACTACATGAATGTCACTTACCTAATAATGTACTACTTCCAGAACACAGCAAACATCTATGAACACACAATACGCTTGTTTGATAAATGTGTCTTTAAAATGGAAATTAATCAAATGTTTTTCAGTGGTACATGTATCAATTTTGTAGACTTTTACTGAAGCTTAGTTTCTTTAGTTCAGAAGTGGCCAAACAGACATCTATGCTAAGTAGAAACTTTCCTGCCAGGTACTTTTGGCCAAGTAATTTTGGGTAACCATTGCAAAAAAAGAAATCTAATGATATTGTTTCTTTTCAAAAATCTTCAGTATTTGTTTCCAAAATTAGTCAACCACAATGGGGAAGGTATTCAAAGGTAAAATCAAATGTGAAGTTGTCTGTCTGCACAGATTAAATCGAGCAGAAAACACGGGTCCCCTTGCCACAATCCTTACAAATGGCATGTTAATTCGTGTTGGCATTTTACTATATAATACAGATACTTCACCCAGTTTGTTTCCGAAGGGTAACTGAGCCAAAAGACCTGTCACTTGTAAAGAAGCAGTTAAGACAAAACAATATTATTTATTTTTCATTTAAAAGGAGAAAGTGGCAAGATGAAGGAAAGGGCAAGATTAAATACTCAGCCAATGTGTTGTATAGAACATGGAAGATGTAAATGTGTCTTTTAAATATCTTCTATTGAGAGTTTTGTAACAGTATGATCTATTTTAATTATCTGACCCGTAATTACTGCATGAGTCAAAAATAAGCAATATAGAATTTTCATGTTCCCGTTATAGCAAATACTAAAGTAAAAAAAAAGAGAGAGAAACGGAATTTCAATGATTCAATTTACATTTCCAGGTTAGCAGTTACTACAAAAAGGAAAGACCCCTTCATCTTAATTGAAATTATTGGTTCATTGGTATGAGCAAGATGGGTGCTTTTATGCACCCTATCTGCATCTGTGAACAGCGTGAAGATTCCATTACGCATTTTAAGACTGGTCCTCATTGGATTTAACACTGAACCTGCATGAGATTCAATGAATACTAAACGTCCATTACTCTGGGAGAGATGAGTATCTCAAATTATCCATACATCATGGTTAAGGTTCACAACTGTTCCTGAGCACTCTGCAGGTTGGTCACTTTGGACCTCGCAGTAAAAGAATTTTCATGTTCACATGCACATTTTGTCATCTACTATTGTTGAAATTTACAACATTTAGCAATTGATCAATTTTATACTGATTTATATCAAATGTGTTTTCGTCCTTCTTGATTCTAGGTTTTAAATTTTAAGTGTGAACATTGTGTTTTAGTGCAGTCATCCTCATTTCATTACCATTCTCCATGAATCATTGTCATAGTTATGAATATTTACTGCTTTTATAGATCTCTTTTTCATAGATTTATTACGTGCCACCAAGTAAATATAGATTAATTTAAACTAATTTAAGGGAAATGAGAGTATTAATTACTGAGTGAGTGTGATGACTCAAGAGAGATGATTAAATACGGATGAAGTACTTGAAGAACCACCTGCATGTAATGGCTAATTGTTTTATCTTCCTGAAACAATAGTCCGGATGTTTTGACCGAACAGACGATTGTCTCTTCATATTAATATGCCAATAATGACAAAATTAATTACAGGTGACTTTTGGTGGCCATCTTTGATCAGCTATCATTTTGTCAGCCATCTTAGATGGCAGCCATTACCAGAAAGCACAAAAATTGACTCCTTTCAGCTTCAGAGTCAACATAGGGACCTCCAACAAAAACCAAACACCACCAAGTTTGCATCAATCAACATGTTGTCAGTCATCTCGAATGGTAGTCATTACCAAGCACAATAGAAATGAATGCTATGGTTCTACCCTTTCTGATTTTTTGATCTGGTTGGCGTCCAAGGTGGCTGACACCATGATAGCTGATCAAAGATGATCATAAATGCTCCATCTACCCAAACTAGAATTTCGAGCTTTTCCAGTGTTCAGTTCAATCTGATCTAGGGTGGATTCAATGTCATAAGGTTTAACAAGTCACCAAAGTGAAATTATTCACTCCTTGATATTCATCTTATCATTTGGCAACAATACAAAGGATATTACAAAAAATAGTTTTGTGTCAACATTTTCAGATAGTTTCCTGTGCCTTTTACTTTGTAAGTTTAAAGGTCTTGATTAAATGTTTATCTAATTCTAATGTCGCCAAGTATGCTGCAAAGTTTACAGCCTCTTATTGAGTAATCACAATGTTTTATGCAGAAAACGGTCCGAATTCATTACAGTAACATCGTTGTTTTATTGGAGCTTCCTCGGAAGTGACATTTACTCCATGGTCTGTCAATATGAAACCAGATAGGCTAATGTGTCTTCTATGGAACACAGTTTCGATGCCAAATGGATCAGTTATTGCCGCCTTTCACTGATCCATTGATACTAGTCATTTTCTATGATTTAATTGTCTGGTTAACAGAAAATGAACTTTATATTCATTATATATTCATTGGTTAGGAATGTCTACAAGACAACGAGAACTCTCTAAACCTAACCTTTTGTTCGTTATCATACAATACATGTATAACTCCAAGAAAAACAATGTTCATCATGTACCGTATAGCGAGCAATAAAACGATTATTATTATTATTATTATTATTATTATTATTATTATATGTCACGCGAATAGATAATTCTGTTCTGTTGTGCTCTGAAGTACAATCAACAATCAGGTTTTCTGAACGAATACTTTGGTGGATCACTGTACGTAGGTCTGTGCAAGAATAGCCATAATAAAGCACTTTTCAACAAAAGCAGAAGGAAATTATAAAATAGTTTGATATGAAGATCGTGTTCACTTTTTTGAAATTTATGAAATAAATCAGACAATCTTGAACAGGTAATCTGGTCAGGACATAGAGATAAGATAGGATTATAGTCTGAAGATCACCCGATCTATTTCTAAGTTGGCGTTAACCAGAACCTCTCATTGCTAATTATTGATAGAATTTCTACCCAGTTGTTCTCTGTTGCCCTTGTTATTCCCACAGGGACAATCCATGAACATACCATACCCTTCATTGTGTTTAATCCACACTTTATCGCAAGATAAACATAAGCGAAGAAGGTTACAAGTATGCCTGAGTAGGCGCTTAAAGCACATTGAACCATCTATTGGAACCTAGTGACGTCAAAAACAATGATTTTCACGGTTAATAGCCGCCACCACATAAGACCCGTGGTAATCCAAAGTTTTCGTTAGTTCTGAAGCACATGGCTTGATGTATTTTGCCTGGGAGAGTCCCCTCGGTTCCTACTTATTCCTGTAGGTATTGATTGAACTACTTTTCTGCTGCCGTAGACTTTGGAATCGTTGGGTAAAATTTTGACAAAATGAATCCTTTGCCTACGCGTGAAATCAATTGAATTTCTGAAATTGCAAAAACAAATCAGGTGTTCAAACATCATAGAATTCTACAAAACTGACATAATCATCTTCTTGTTTGTTAATACACGCCACAAATGACACTTTGATGTTTCCAATCGCTTTGAAACAAAGCCCGGAAAAATTACTTTCCTGTGTTGACAGTCACTTTTCAACTCAGTTTTAATGACATCACGATGTTCATTTTGCACTGCCCTCAGAAAATTTTTCATTAGATATCGGTAAGGATCCTTTTCGAGTCCATGATTTTACTGTTGACGTGTGAACATGAAATAGATTTTTAAGTGTATTTGGCTTCGAGTGTGTGGGGTCTCGGTTAAAATATCGAAGAGTTGTCAAGGCAGAAATCCTGCCCCAAATTCTAAAAATGCTAACTTTGTAAACAAACCGATGCTGTGAATATGTGAACACTTTAAAATGGTATAACAAGACCACCGCAAGACAGACATACGTATGTGTGTGTGTGTGACTGCGTTATGTCCGGCAATATTTTCAAGAGGACTGTGGTGGCACTTTATTCTACTTTTGGTCGTAAGGATCGTGCCAAGTGGTAGTTGTATAGTATTTCCTACGGCTATAACCTTTGAAGAAAGTAATCTCCTGGACAGGTGACCAGGACTTGACATTTCCTGTAACTCCCAAGACATCCTTAAGTGTCTTCGAAATGGGAAACTCCAAGAATAACAACAAATTGGTTTTATGTTAGATCTTGAGTGATTCTATGTTAGTACCAACAGTTCAAAGTGTTAGTTATTACATAACCATTTGCCCCGTCTTAAAGATGAATGCTACTCACTTGTTGAAAATCTAATTTGGAAACGAAGAAGAACAATTTCTTGCATTGCTCAGCATTTACATCCACATTGAAAACTCCTATGTGTTTGTATCTCAAGTAATTGCAAACTTGGGACAGCACGGATGACTACTTTTTCTCCAGTAAGAGTTGAAAGTACTTGAAATCCTTCCAATAATGACAGGGACATTTTCCATCTTGGTGATTACGTAAAGTTCAGATATTTAGGCGCAGACAGCCAGCCCCGTAATTAGTAGCCTTTCTGTGAAATGTTCTTACGCGTGTCAGGAAAAGTGCTCTTCTGGTTAAAATTACGGTTATTTATGGAAAGAAAAGGAACCTAAACTCTTCCTTGATGATTGTGCTTGCGCCCGTTCAGACAGAGCTTTTAAGGCACCACCATAATTCGTTCTCTTTATGGGACTTGAAAGGTTAAAAAATCTTTAGCCATTTCAGACCTTCCTTATGATTACTTTTCATGCCAATCGAGCGTAAAGGGACCGAAAATTTTCAGATGCTTGCCCAACATGTTAAAAAAGCATATTTTCAGAGTTACAAAGAACAGAAAAGCCTTGCCATGTTCTGAAATAGGCTTTTAAGATTTACTTTCCACGATGTTCCCGCCATTTTAAATTAATCACTGGATGGGATTCAAATCTATTTAAATAAGTCGTTATTTTTGAAACAAAGAATGAGAAATGTTCTTAAAAGTACACAAACATCTCATTTTGCACGGCCGAAAATAGTCATCGACAACCAAATCATGCTGAAAGACAACTCGTTTAATTTCCGTCAATGGAGAACAGAGGATGCTTCTTTTAGTGATAAGTGTTCTTGAGATGCATGATGCAATCCAGCAAAGACGAGATCACACATTTTTAGAGGGCACAAGGAATTCCTTTACTGTACGAGGTTTTCGTAAATAATACAACATTGACAATGTTGACACATCTGACATATCTGTCAATTTTGTGCTTCAATTTGGGAGAGATTATAGTTGTGTATGGGATATATCCTTTTTCTAATCTGTATTTAGTAATTACTATGTTACAGCCTTTCTTTCGTTAACATTTTCGATGACTGGGATTTGAGCTAAAGGTTTAATGGTTGACAGATATGTCAATTTTGTGTTGTGGTTATTTACGAAAAAGTCGGCTGTCTCGTTGATCCTTTGATAGAAAGTGACAACGTGCCAGGCGTAAAATGAACTGAGACTCAAAGAAGTCTATCCGTTGCTCTCATAAAATTGAGCTTGCCTTGCTGATCATACTTGATATCCATCAACATGTAGATCCTGTAGATTTTTAATGCGCCTGTTATTCAAAACCTTCTTGAAACTGAACTTGAAATGACATTGTTTTCATGGGGGAAAATACCTCTGCAATATTTAAAGCTACGTCTTGTCCGAATCGATATTCCTGGACTGAAGATTAAACACCATATTGATTCAGGTGGCGAATACCCATGGTTTACAAGCAGTCTCTCACAGGGAAAACCATCTATTATGTGGTCAATCTATACATATCTTTTCTTCATCATTGTACTCACTGTGGATAATGTTTGTAAAAGAAAGTAAAGTTCTGAGATACCTTTTAAGTCTGCGCTGAACATTTTCAAATCAGGGTAATAAGTCATAACAAGGAAATATATCATGATAAAAATAAAAGAACCTCTTGATCTCCATTTCAAAATCAATGCAGTGCTGAGGTTGAAAACTCCGCACTTATCATTTCACACTTTTCTTTCCTTATTTACCACTTTCATTGCTGTATGGCTTTAAACAGTCCATTGATCTTTGGAACACTGATGATCCTGTTTTCTAATTGTTGTTGCATTTCCTCTTGCGTCACATTACCTAAAGCGTTGTATTTTTGATAGGTTGGCTGACATCCTCCAGGAAAAAATATTTAGACATATGCCCCAAAACCAAGTTGTCTGCAAGACACCCAGAAGTAGACTATATCAATTGCACCATGTTACTGGGTGGAGAACTCCATTGAATTTGACGAAGCTCTCACACAAGTTGGGGGCATAAATATTGTTTACTTCACACTTTCCACTGTGAATATCAAGATTAGAACATTACAGACCTTGCCTGTCTGCATTCAATTTCTATGGACCGAGAGAAAAGTGGCCACTCTGCAAACTGATAACAAGGGACAACTGACACTGATGGAGGGCCATGGGGTTTTTCTTTATGCCCAAGATTGAAGTTAATCGTAAATCACGTGACGACATGATTCTTTTGAGTAATTTTCTCCCTGTGTACCGTGACAAACCTAACTGGACAAAAATGGGAAGGAGTAGGTTTGTGTCGGTGCTTTTTGACTGTGCTGCGCAGCAAAATAAATTCAGAAGGCATTTTCCCCCTGGGCTTAACGTAGGTGGTAGATTTTTATCCGTAAAAATGGACCAGTATTTTGATATGATGGGGAAGATGTTTGAGCACGTAACGCGGTAGTATTAGTTTCAGAATATCAGCTGAACGAAGCCGGTAACTGAAGGATTCAGATTTAGAATGTTGAAAAACAACAGAAAATTACGTTGGCGTTGACAGAATATCTAGATATATATTAGGTTACCATTTTCACAAAGAAACATTTACATGGGAGGACTTGACGGAGAATATGGAGATGGTTGCAAATCAAAAGTACATCAAACTACCAAAACTATCGAGAGATCATCTGTCTTTGGAAGAAAATGCTCAATTATTTTTAAAAAGCAGAAAAACCTGGTCGTGCAGTACAAAAATCCAATCATCCAATTGGTTTCTTTATCCAGCATTGACGATACTATTTTGAATTATGAACTTTAAGAAAGTGTGTGCCTAGTGGGGAAATTCTATCATACACACTGAATTTTAATGACTGAGAGGGTTAATGATTGAGAGGGTTATCTTGCGTTGTCATGTAGTGTGGCACATTTCTCTTGTGTACTTTTTTCCATCACTACCTTTTACGGTTTTCACGGGTGAGTTTGATTTAAGAATTTGAGACGGAAAGGATTGAACAAAGGAGTGAGAAAGAAGCTGTTTGGAGGAATAGACTCACACTGAAGCTGTTAGAGCTTCATTTACACGTTGGTGGAACATTTTCAGATAATGCATGGACCAGCTGCATTCAATTTCAGCTCTTAACACGCCATGAGCATTTCGAAAAATATCACGGTATTTCTTTATAACTGATTCACCTACAACCTTTTCATCTAGAGGACTCAATAATGGCTAAATCTTTGGACTTATTCAATACATCTGTTTGTGCACTTCTGCTGCTTTCTATGACTCAGGTTTCGCAACAATACTATGCTACATATGAGGAACGCAGGCAAAGAGGTGCGTATTAAAATCATCAATTAAATCCATGTATGGGACAAAAGTCCTGGGATAGTCTGTGAGAAATTATATTTCATAATCAAGAATTAAATCTTATTTTGATAATTTTTTACGTTTTACAAAACCCAAAAGTAATTTTAGTGAAAGGCGACAGCACAACGAATTTGGTCTCATTCCCGTGAAAAAGGTCAACTTTCATTCAGGAAATGTGTATCATACTAGTAGCTTCATTATTGTTGCCGAGGCTACGGTAGCCATTTGATATTCAGTGATTGTTGATATAATGGGAAATAAGCTGCGCTGCTTTTTGCAACCAGGACTCATTCTTGCAGATAATCAAACTCTTATTCAAAAAAGTTAAGAGACTGGAAGTCTTGATTGTCTCGAACCAAATATAATTCTGCCTGACTAAAATTAATGTATGGCCGGAGCAGAACATCCATTGTTTTATGTCACATAACGATGTGTGTTCTGAAACTAAATATGGTCAGTGATATCCCTTACATTGATGACACTTCCACCACCTTTGTTTGAAGAGTTTTTCTTCTAATGAGAGGAATTAGGTGAATTCAGCAAGAAGTAGTGAGAGTGGACCAAAGGCTTATTTTAATTTTTTTTTTAAAATTCACCTGAGAACAACTTTGTGGTAAATGCGTTAAATCAGGGGATCAAAGATCAAGGGATCTTGAACTCAGATGCCTAGTCTTGGGTATTGAAGTCTGATTCATTAATTCAACAAGATCTAAATAAGGAAAAGTATATATTGACATAATATTCACTAATGAGCCAAACTCATCATGCAGGTTTATAAATGAACCCTAACACATCTGGTGTTATGATGATTTTATGGCTTGTATTTTTTATGCACTTCATGAAAACAATGCGAGATTAAAGTAATGTGGAATATGCCTACTGCAGCTCAAGGTTCCACATGAGTTTTTAAATTGATGGATCTCATACGCATGTTCATGAGAAAATACATCATGGTTGTTCCTTCTTTGCATCTGTGACAACATGATCGCACATATAAATCGTGACGTTTCTCTAGGCAGAAAATTTCACAGTAAGTATATTTACATAGATGCCTCTTCTCGAGACAGAAAGTCAACATATCATAAAATGAAGTAGCCCATAGTTCCACTTCCGTAGGAATCCTAGTCACAGTTATTTATAAGGTTAATTCTATTAATGTCTGATTGGTGGCTCGTTAGAGTCACCTTAGTGGTTGATTGGCTGTTTTTGCCCCAAAATTTTGGGCCCATGGTGGGGACCTACGAAGGCCTTTTGCGGCTCTGTGAATGCAGATGAGGTGGGGATTGTACTTGCAGGTGGTGGGGACACCTAAACACTACAAGTCATAACCGAACTTTTTGCCCTGGGCGCAAGGCAAAACGAGCCACCTGGTGAAACTTTGACTACCTGGTTTTTTTTGCTACTACATCTACAAATGTACCTACGGTTATCCATGGGAGTATTCCTTTTGGATCATGAAAATGTGCGTCTCCATTTCGTTTACAAAAAGCCTCAAACATTTAAACTGTTTACATTTCCAAGGGAAAATATCACTGTGGAGTGATAAAAGTACTGTGGACTCAAAAAGTTAACGCAGCCGTTCAGAAGTAATGCTTTAGCAGAGTCAAAAAGCAAATGGACAAAACAGTTTAACTAGAGTGGTTATCAAGTTAAATTCGAGAAAAGCGGGACATTTCTGATTTGGCTTTCTTGAAAACTATGAATTCATAGGCTTCTTGTATCCCAGTGAAATGACGTCATTTCACCACTGTCTCGTCGAAGTCACACATCACGTAAAGGAAAATTCTTTTTCCCCCCTCCTCAACTAGACTAACTTAAAACACTATTACTGGTTTTATTTCAATCACCTTCGTCGTAGTTTGCTTCCACTTGCCAGCTCTTGCGGCCGCCACCAAATTGTTGAATCCTTTCTGTGCTTCAGCCCATTCCGATAAGCGCGGTGGTCTCAGTTCAACTCGTGCGAAATGCCAAAATTTAAAGGCTTTGGGTACAAGGAAGTTTGAGGCTCCTGCAAAAAAATGTCATGCATGTAAATGTACATGTTTTAAAAAATAGCGTCTCATCGACTGAGTACGGAGCGTTTTAAAATATTGGATGATACAGTAAACACCTTCACTTAACCTTTGGAGTGACTGCAAAAGGTGGGTGACAGTTCGAGGCGATCTTTACTGTTATTCACACCAACTTACTCTGTGGGAAGCTTTGTTCACATGTCCCGACAAAAGCCATAACTTCGTTTTTTGGTTTACACATTGTGCCAATGGTAGCGGTGACTTTGACAGGTCTAGAACCCATTTAGCCTGAAATTCTATTCCCAATACAAAACAAGTCCTCCTGCAGGAAACCACAAGAGGCGTACCGACCAGTCCGCTCAAAGGGTTGTGTTTTGTCGGTACGCGTGAACAGCGATTGAGACCTTGTGTCGATTCAAGTGCGGATCCAGAAACTGGGGAGGTGTGAGGCAAAGATAGATCTAGATCCACATCTAGATAAAATAAATCTGCACATGTCGCTGTAATTTGACAGGGGCTTATTGCTGGGAAAATGCTTCATAAATGGGGATATATCAACACATCTAATAAGATCTACATCAAGAATTTTGAAAGCCGTATTAATACACTACAGACCATGCGGTGATGGTTCAATGTGTAAAATTTGAAGGACATTACTAAAGACTTACGGATTCCGAGGTTTATGGTCTTGGTTTGTATTCTATCGACTGGCCGAAGTACTTTAGATCCCTGAAGAACACTGCTGAGTTTCGAGGAGACTGTTTTGCCACCCCTAGCAATCTCTTCCACTGCTAATTTGGATAGCGCTTCGGTCGCAGCAAGTGTTGGCCCTGCCATTTTGTTTCAGCAACCTTGACCTTGCACCTGATGGGAAATAATTCTGCCACTACCACCCGTAGAGGCTGAGGTAGAGCATAAAGTCTATACGTAAAACTTAGGAACACAAGATTATAAGTGTCATGCTCGTAATATTGGTGGCACTTGTTTCTAAATGACTGTACGGTTTGCGCGTATAGTCTGGTGAAGTTTCCACTTGTTTCTGCACTTTACCACCTGACTTTACGGTGCTGCCGTGTAGTGGAAATTCACCACTCTTCCCAGTGTAACAAAATGGCCACTGGTGTGACTTTCCTGTGACAGTCAAAGCAAGTTTTTGGATATATGTCGTGCCAGCAAAGTGAGGAGATGCGCCTGCTGGCAGTCAACCTTAATACTAGCCTCTCCTTCCGATTGGAGAGGCGAGCAGCTGTTTTGAAAATGCCTAAACACGCAAACCTCCTAACCGTAAGGTTGGGGCAGCTGCACGGGTACTTACGGTAGCCCGGCACACGGAGTAGTTACGCAAGAAAGAACAACAAAAACAGCAGCTTCGATTGAAGCGGCTGCAAACCT
>JBCAUG010100621.1:0-21794 GCA_038406175.1 Haplosyllis leylae | reverse complement strand
TCACTTCTGTCAAGGACCATTTGAGCTCATGTCATTACGTTTTCAAAAGGGCAGCTTGCTAGACATTACAATTCCCATTTTCAAAACCTTTCTGTTCATTTCATTTTGGTGGACAAACTAACGAAGAAAGGTCGATATCATGAGATGATGTCCGTTCAGATGATGCCCCGCCTCTCCTGTGATGACATTAGTAACATATCGTCTGAAAAGGGTGACCGATACGTCGAAGTATGTATTAATTGGTTGGTGATTAAGGAAAAGAAACTCAATTCGGGGACTGATTTTTGTAGCCATTCTTTCGTTGTTTTCTACGTCATTTTTATTTGCGCAGCTGTGCTCATGCAATGAGAAAGCGTGCAATGAAATTTTGCAAGACTTGTGCCAGTTGGGGTTCACAATGTCGTTTGAAATTTGATCCATGGCTTAATTTTGTGAGATTTCGTCATGTACAATTTCGGTGTGTGAACGAAACGTCCTTCACAATGTGTTGTCTGCAGTTTTACACAGGAACCAACTGTGCCATAAGCCCATGGCTTTCTTGTTATAATTTCCTCAAAGGATCTCATTTTAAAATGTCGAGTTGCATTTTCCAACAAGAAATATGAATAGTACTGGTTATAGGTCGGTGGAGTTGGGGCAGTTGTTCTCAATAGTGTGTAAATATTTTGTACATGGATGTCGAGGAGAACCATGCAGTCTCTAGTTATCAGGATCGTGCAATCATCAATTCCCATTTCTGCCCGACCTGTCTTCTTTCGCTGGCTACGAAGTCTGCCTGCATCATGCTTAACATGCAGGCAGGAGGGTTTGATGTTTCACTGCCTGCAAGTACTATCCTTTTGCCATGCATTTGGTCTGTCCTCTCAGTGCGACTGCAGGCTGTTGCAGGCAATGCCAGACTAGCAAATGGCACATTTGAATACCCAAAGGAGGTATTGTTGGCTAGCCTTTTTAATCAGCCACAGTCTCCCACAAATAGAAACTCAGGAAAATTTAGATAGCTTCTCCTTTGTGCCTGATCGGAGTAAAGTAATGAAATGCGTCCCCTTAGCAAAGTTGGTTCAATGTTGGGCCGATACAGAACATTTGAGGAATCGACATTACACGATGACCAAATGTACCAGTAAAAAGGCAGAATATGTAATCAGGTTGGTTACATTTCTTTGCGAAATATGCGCTTGAAATTGCAAAGCCATCAGTGAAACTTTTGAGCCCTAAAGCGTGACCATATGAAGACTCTGGTATTCATCTGTGGGTGACATTTTCGGTGAAATGCATCTGCAAAATACCACTGTTTATTGAATACAAGGCACACAAGGAACCTCTACACTTCAACTCTTTGCTTTGTACTGAGGACATCATGCAGAGAAGGTGAACCTTCGGTAAAGGACATCTAACCTGATAATTATAACTATTCTAATTAACGAGTTGCGAACTATAGGTGGCTGCGTGCTAGAAGTTGAAAAAACGGTTTATTTTTTTGGGGGGGGGGTGCTGCGCAGTAGCGTTGAATATTAAGTTAACATACAATTACACGTAGAACGCCTGCTTTAACATAATGTCACTAGGTATGGATTGACCTTTATTACAACTCCACCTCGACACTGGAGTGGGCTAGCTTTCCTGCATGCAGCTGCATTGTTACTCTACGTGCTACGTAATGGGTAGACAGATTTCCAGCGAATGCATAATATTTCCTACGCAATATTATGTAAGAGGCCTCCGTGTTATACAGTGGTAATAATTACTGCGCACGTAAAATCAGTACGGCGGGGTCATCCCGCAGGCACGATGCGGAAGCTGTGTGCGAGTACTTTACAAAAATAGAGCCTCCATCGTAGCATTCTGTGCGTTTAAACACTGAGTGCGGCAATATATTCCTGCAAAATACTTCGCATATAGTTTGACTTCTACGACCGCGCGAAGCAGTAACGAACGATACCCACCAACGCAAAATGTTCCCGTTCTCTTTCTTTGTCTTGTTGGTCCAGGAGATCTCCTGCAGTGAAAATCGTTGATGAGTTGTATCCAACAAACGGGAATACATGCAGCGCACATATTATTCTCCGTGCAGCTTCAGATCGTCGTTCGATTGTTGCGTAACATGGTTAATAATGATTGGTAGAGTCAGATATGTATCGCACACCCCTGAAACGGTGAAGTTGGTCCGTCGGAGTGATTGGCGTATCGGCCATATTTGACGTTAATATGCAGGCTTGGAAGGGACATCAGGCATCTAATCGTAAGTAAATGCGCTGGTTTTTTTCCATTGAAAATGTTCAATGTGCGTAATATTTTTGGAATGAAGAGGTTAGTCGTATGATCAAGAAGTCATTGGAAAGGCACGGGTGCACAAGTGTCCTTTAAAGCAAACAAATTAATTTCTGAATTTGGAATCTGTGGCAGTGGTGAGTAAATGGAACCTGAGCTTCGAAGATTTTTTGTGTCAATTACTCTGTGAACTGGAAAAAATTTGAACATTGATAATGTTTTATAGAGTTGTTTGTGATTTAAAAGAAGTAACAAGAATTATCTATTTGGTAAACTTTAATCCAGTATTTTATATTAACGGCTCTTAGGGACAAAAAGTACAGTGAAAATACACAATTTGTAACCGTGTTGATAGTTTTGTAGTGGCACCTTCAATTTGTGTGTAAACTAATAGTGTACGGGAATGCGAAGTTAGTTTGTCTAATCGATAGTAAGGCAGACATCAGACGTGCAGCATTAAAATGCATTATTAATGTAAAAGAAGCACTTACGACGGTGGTGCCTTCGGCAAATAGGCTGTTGCATGAACTTTTAATAAGTTTTCCTTAACAATTTGAAACGATTGGTTCAGATAAAATGCAACAATCTTTAGCAAGAAAGTACCTGGTAAGTCGGTGGGTGTTGTGAACTGGCCTTTAGAAACCTCCTACATTGTGACCTTCACTTTGTGTCTCCGATTTAGTGAGTTGTTTCATTGCCAATGACTGTTGGTGGCCCATAGTGACGTGCGTGCATCATTTTATGTACGTGGGAGCTAATGCTAGAAATGTACTGATGCACAATAGTTATAAAAACAAAGACCCTAATTTCCTACAAAAATCGGTTATTTTTGTAACATTCTGGTAAAGTTTACAACACATTTTCCGTTGAGCTTTTTCAAAGACATTGGCGTGTACGTGGGAGCTTATGCTGGAAATTTACTGATTTAAAATAACTTGACAGTGGAAGTAAAGGCAAAGAAGTTTCCGAGAAAATGACCCTAAAAATTAGTTATTTTTATAACATTTTAGTACATATTTTCTTGCTATATGTGAAAAGACAAAAAGGCTAACAAAGCTTACAACACATTTTCCGTGAGCTTTGTCAAAGACATTGGCGTGTATGTGGGAGCTAATGCTGAACATTTACTGGATCAAAATAACTTGACGCTGAAAGTAAAAACATAGGTTCTTGTTGTGTGGAAAATGACTTCAAAATTAATATTTGTAATGGTGTGTTGCATATTCTCTTGCTATTTATGAAAAGACAAAAAGGCTTGCCAACAAAGTTTACTAGACATTTTCCATTGAGCTTATGACGAAGACGCCAATAGTCCCACTGAAAAAAGGGAAAGTCTTCCCAATAGATGCGCCACTATATTTTTTCAACGCTTACGTACATGTTAAAAGATAAATTCGCTGAAAATTACGCCCTTTGAAAAACGTGGAATATTTCGTGTTCAAAATCGATTCGGATGGCCACGGTACTAGGAAAAAGGGCATTTGATTCTTTTTTTTTTTCCAGACGGGGAAAACACGAGGAAATTTCCTGTAACTCGGTAGATTTTGGAGAGACATGGGAAATATTTTGACTGTCTTTGTCAATATATAAAAGATATCTTTTAGAGTTTAAGACTGAAGTAAAATGATGCCATGTAGTTTTTGATATTTTTAAAAGGTGCTCAGCAAAATATAAGAATGTATTTTTTTTTACAGTTTAAATTAAAATGCCAGATCTTATGTGCAGCCTGACCGTGGAATTTTAGGGGTTACATGATTCTTAATCAAGAAATCTCACCGGACCCCGAACCAAATTATCAATGCTTTTAAAGTCTATCTTGTATGTTTCAACTGCCATAAAAAGTACAATGAAATATGAAGTGAGATCTTTCTCAATGAAACTAACTAGTTTTTGCCTCAAAAACCAAAAATTGTAACACTGGAAATTTCATCTCGGTTAGAATGTGGCACCCGTCAACTAACTAATGGAGAAAAAAAAATTATGATGAAAAAAAGTCCTCTATTATTAAGAGCTTCGTAAAAATAATGCAAGACGGACATCACGGTTTAATGACTGTGGTTTTACTCCTTCTGGTCTCCGCCCTCATGGTATTTAATTATGGAGAACGTTTGCATTTTCGTTCTCTTGGATCGAACGTGTTTGTAACAACACGTGTGCAAAATTACGTACTGATAGAACACTAAAAATAAATTGCGTCTAAACATATATCAGGAATTAATAAAAAACTGCACGTATCCGCATGCCCTTTCTTGTTTTAACGCACGAAAATACGTCTAGTCTACCCCTTGCAGCAACGTGGACCTGTCGCACGTGAGAAACGTTCACCCGGGAATTAGGCGACAACGCTCTGACCATTTTTACGTAGGCAGGCAGTTTCCATCCACGTAGGCGTTACCTGATAGGTATGGCTGTCTAAGGAGGAGTTATTGTTTCCACAGTGCGTTATTGAAATCTGTGATTTAATTCACGTGTCCTTATTCCTTGGGCGTAGGTACTTCATGTTGAACCTCCTTAAATCTCGAATTAATTTTAATAGTGAAGAGCACGACGTTGAATGAAGAAATCTGGTTTTGCCTTCAGTACCTCTAATCAAATGTCAGCATCCATGTATCAGAACTGTTAAGACTAATGTCATGATGTTTTACGTCTACCTTTGTCTTGCTCCGTTTTGTTCTTACCAAACTTTTTATTGTGAGAATTTTTTTTTCAAACGTGTAGTGACGGCACGACGGGAGAAAAGACTTTTTCAACTTGTTGCTGAAACAACTTTCCAAGCGAACCACAAATGCAAATCAAATCCACGGGAATTAACTCTCGTGGGCACTATTTTGACAAATTTTTTCACAATCATTTCCATTTTGCCTTCCATCAAGGAGAATTTGTTTGGTTACTTTACTATTTACAAAACGTCTGGATCTGAATTTTTGAGTGGTAATTTTGACGCTGGGCTACCAGAATTGCCCTTGGGCTACCTGTTTTATGGTAGTCCGCTTGGGCTGATTGAAACAATGTACTAGTACATCGTCATCCAACGCGGCAGGATGACCCTTAACAACATGACGGGACAGATTAACAATACTACACCCGTACGAAAGACCGGCAGTGACTAGTTTTGTTGATGTGTGGAGCCCCAGTCACAAACCATGCCGTAAAAAAGACTCATGTAAAAATGACACACTGACGAAGAATTAATTTTCAAGTCCATTTTTTTTTCCAGATGGTAGCCCAACTTTTGAAACAAGGTAGCCTGAAACAATTTCCGGTGGCCTCAGTCTACTGGACTATCACTGAATGATAGTTTGGTAGATTGGTAGAACTTCGTGTAAATTTGATGCTTTTCGGTATTTTGTGCAGCTAATCTGGTGAAGAACCTTGGTCGAGAACCTTTCACAGAATCGCATATGTTTCCCGAGAATCTTTAACAGAATCGCAGATTTTTGCAAATTATAGTCTGAAGACTCACAACGAGTTCTGCGACAAATAAGTTCTTAATCACAATGGGCGCCGTTGACAGCGTTAAAGGTGTCTCGTTGCATCTGCCACTTTCAACAGTTCTCTCTTTGAATACAGTTCATCATATTTGTGATTTTTTGTTAAAATACACAAAGCTGACAGTTTAGGTTACATTTCACAGACCAGAGGGTTTTTTTTTGGCCAATGTTTTAGGTACGTAAAAGGTACGTCTTACATAGTGTTTTTGTGCGTAATTTGAGCTTAAATATCGTAAACACTTTAGGTAGGATGCAGCTTAATATGTTTGCGCACTTTTTAATATGAACTTACCTTGTGGGTTTATCAAGTGATTATTTAACCCATTCATGTCGTTCCACCGAATAGCTAAAGAACTCGCTATTAATGTCACGTTCACACTTCACGGAACCGGGAATGGGAATGGGACCAGGAACAGGAACAATCGGTTACTATATATTATGCTGTACTGTTTACGCTGCACTGAGACAGGGACAGGAACCTGATCCATTGTCTCCTATTGTGCTGGTCCCATTCCCTGTCCCGTGCAGTGTGAATAAGCCATAAATTGGAGAGGGAATTTCCCCATTGCAAGTTCCAGTTCCAGACCAAGGGTTGATATGGTAGTTTTCTTGGGATAAAATTAACTCAAGTACAATCTTCGAAGTAACCAATAAGGTGACTCTAACGAGCCACCAAAAATAATTTTCTTTTGGTGCAGGTTATGTAAGTTACTTTTCTGCGTGGAACTTTCCGCTTCATTAGCAATTATACAAGGCGTTTAGAAGTTTAATTAATAAAGGTAATTAAAGTCGTTATAAAAACGTTCTTTTGACATTGAAAAGTGGATTATGCGAGGGAGGAATTGTCATTGTCAATGTCATGGATGTTCTGTACGTTTCGTTCACTTGCGGTTTATATTTTTGCGCGGGGGAGGGAAACTTGATATTTGTATCCTTATTTAGAGATAGAGTCTGGATGTGATGCACGTTTCTAGTTAAAAATATTTATATAAGCTGAAACTCCGTGGGTAATAAGTTCTCTATCTTACGCTTTATCTTCGGTCTTTAACGTTTGAGAGGAAGATAAACGGAAGTAAAACCTGGTGTCCAGTTCGGCAGTTTTTTCTCTCCTTTTATGTAATGTGTTTTCTTTTGTTGTGGGTAGATTAACCTCCGAAGATACGGGATACTAACTGACATGCGTGAACAGAAGAATAGTACGTTATTTTGTAGAATACAACCTTTGGAACAAGTATCTGAGGTTTTCACTTTTTTGCTGAAGAAGAGCCAAAGCAGAAAACCAAAAACCTCATCTTTCGGAAGTAGAGCAAGACACATTTTCATTGTGATAAAAAGACTATTACATTTCACTGTAATATTAATCATTGTTTATTTTATCTTTTTTTAGATGAAAAATCTGGAAGAAGCAATGGCCTCGTGAATTTTCAATCTTCGGATGCCTCTCGACCTGCCCACTCTACAACTCTTGATAGCCAAGTACGAAATGGTGACCTCTCATCTTGCGATGGTAAAGTGGATGTCAAAAACAAATTGTTTGACAATGACTGCTCTCAATCAAACTACTACTTTGATGATGAACTGAACTCTAACAAACAACTTGAAGATAAGGAGAGAAACGCGAAGTTTCTGAGCAGTAACGGAACAAGTGTGGTGAATGGTGTTGTTGATGATGATGGTACTTCTGACGAATCAGTTGGGAGCCCCATGAACCAAGATGACGATGAAATAAACGAAGCTGTGGAAGATAAATACGAAAATTCCCGTAAACATAACGAAGTTATAACAAGCAATAACAGCCCCCTCCAAATTACCAACAACAGCGAAGAGCAGGAAACACACCCCAAGGGTAATGGCTCCGTTGCCGTAGCAGCTTCCCAAGAAACGGTTGCTGTGGCAACCACGTCAACAAGCAACATAGAGCCGCAAAAGGAACAAAGTTATTTAAAGTTAGAAGCTGCTGACTTGGAGAAGGAGCATTTAGAAACGAAACACGAGGATCAGGACAGTCTTCACGCACAAAGTTTCAACAACAATATCAATTACTTAGCAAAATCAGACAGCAAGGAGTCACTAGGAAACTATCTACTGCCATACCAACATCTGTTTCCTTCTGGTGCAATAAACTCGAATGCGTTGCCATGGTTGACAGGTAAGGTACCAGGAACCCTGCCCAAAAATACCTGTCCATATTGTGGCGCTGTGAAAGGTGGTCCTGCAGATTTACAGCGCCACATAAGAAAACATACCGGCGAGCGCCCGTTTATGTGTAAAGTTGAAAATTGCGGAAAGGCCTTCAAAGCAAAACGGAGCCTACAGTATCACCAGTTTATGAACCATGGTATTGAGACACAGAATTCTAACATTGGCGAGAAATATTTAGAGGCTCGTCGGCGACGCGTGTTAAGCGACCATGTGCGTAGTCTCGGCACTCCCCCAGCGTTGACCACTGCCGTGCAGGCACTCTACATGCTCGGAACCATGAGCGGCAGTGGGACTCAAAGCAACCTGGAACTAAGTACCGGTAACGGGCCACAGAAAATATCCCCGGAAGCCACGGCAGGCCCCGGTAGTTACCTACCAGGGGCCCCACCAGACAGCAAAAGTCTGGACCAATCAGATAGCCTGAATAACAACTCCCCGATGGAACGTAATACAAATAGGGAGAGCCCGCTGTTGTCATTGCCACACGGTAGCAGCACGCAGGGCATGGATATGGAGTTGACCGTCATCGATAAAAATGCAAACTACGGTGCTATTAAGGCTAACAATAATAACAATAATAAAACTACAACGGCAGGAGAGCCCACTACCTCGACTTCCTCCCACGTGGAAGAGTACTCCCTGCCTACGTACTGCAACAGGCATGAACAGGAAACAGAACATGCAAGGCACGACGGCAAGAGACAAAGTCCTCTTGAACCAGTGGAAAGTGGATGTGAAAGCACAGTGGCTAAAGTGCCAAGAGTGTCCGAAAGTGATTGTAATGGGGAATCGGACAAGCATTCAGACACTGAAAGTGGTGAGAGAACTGCCGAATTCAAATGTTTTGATTGTAATTTAATCTACCAGAAGCCTGAGTGGTTGGAAGGACACAAAAGTACCCATGGATCGGAACAGCCTTACAAATGTCAGGTATTGTTGTCTTGACGGGTTTTTTTTCACGCGATTTTGAAGAGAACATTACTTACCCCTTGACTATTTATACTAAGCAAAGAGGTACATATCGATTTTTTCCCACAAAGTTCCCAAATACATTGTGTAACTTTTACGCTTCCTGTTTCACAATTCATGGGGCCCTCACACCATGCGATTCGGACATCGTTCTTTAGATAAACGATTGCTTCAGCAATAGACAATTGCTGTGACCTGTTGCATTTATGATGCTGAATTGTCTTTACCTGTACATAGATCACCATTACTATTAAACTGCAAATCTTTAGTTGTTGCGGTGAAATGTTCACTCCATCTTGGTCATTGATAAAAAAAATTGAACAAAAGATGGGATTTTACATTTTGAGAACAAAAAGGATTTTAGCCAATTTTTGAGAGTAGGTCATTGATGATATTTGAGAGTAGAACATTAATGCAATTTACATATGATGCAATTTGGTATTATCCTCGTGATCACATAAAAAGATCTCTTTGCATAATCTCACGAAAAGTTTCTTTAAAGCTTTAAACTATCATCTTAATTTTACGCATTCAGGTTTGCGGCAAAAGTTTTCGAGTGAAGGGACGACTTTTATGTCACGAGAAAGATGTCCACGACATAAGCGTGCGTCAGGTGGGTTTAGTTTTCGTTTCCTTCAGATCTAATGTCATGGGAACGTTGAGAAGTTCCAGTTAAATAAGGAATTAAGCCTTGTTTACGCGTAACGACACCAAAATAATTTCAAATTCAGTCCGTTAATGTTTAACATTGTGTTAATGGTGACGGGCACTTTGACGGGCTAAATGGGTTCCACACCCATTCTGCTCGTCAAAGAGCCTGGCACCATTAACACAAATGTTAAACATTAACAGGCCGAATTTTGGTGTCGGTTACGTGTGAACAAGGCTTCAAAGCCTGTCCATTGTTTATTTTCTGCTATTTTGCTGTGTGGAATTTATCAGTGACCTCTGTGTTTTGTAGGTGTTTACAAGTGACGATCATTACAACCTGCGCACTCGAGCAAGACCTGTTGATTACTCATTGACGCGTCGTTCCTTTGAAATTGCTCTGGAGGACGAGTACCCAACATTCGGTGGAGCTGATACAATAAGCCCTACTAAGCACGACCACACTGTAACTAGCCCAGATAACCCACAAGAACCAACCAGGACAAATTTCAATCAGTCGGAGGTTTTTAAGTCGAATTCCGATAGCTTTGAAGGAAGCAGCTTGGGGTCTGAATTCAGGCCAGGCCACGGGTGGTCTGAAGATTCGCGCGTCAGTAGTGGTAGCCACGTTAAACACGAATCAGAAAGGGGTCCGATCAAAGCGCCCGATTCCCTTCATCCGGCTTTCCACAAGCACTTGTTAAGCCAGGTCCATCATCACCACGGCAAATCCAGCTCGGACTCTTTCGAGTACACAAAGGCAGGAACCCCCCATACAGGAAGGGATATGGAGGGCTACTACGATCCCCATGCGCAGATACAAGATCAGGAAGACACTAAAGAAGCATCTCAGAGAAGTTTCTACGAGACTAGACCAGGAAGTAGTCCAAGTAATGGCGGTGTAGGTGTAGGCATGGACATGGACTTTTCTGTAGAAAGTAGGCAGCGCAATTTCAGCGAGGGCAGCCAGTCTTTATTGAGTAGCAGTCAGGAAAAGGTACCTTCACAGTCGAGCTTTGAGGAAGGTGAGATCGACATTAATACTCACGTAGTGGAATACCCGTCCCAATTCCCAGGCCTAAAAGAACGCATCAGTATTAAAAATGAGACCATTTTGGTCACAAAGTTGAATGGTGTTAACATCAAGACTGGCGGTAAGGTGTCACTGTACAAGTGCTATATGTGTAACAAAATGTACAATAAAATGTCGAAACTACAGTGTCACATGTCTATGCACTTCGAGCGCAGTTTGTCCGTGTATTCCTGTGACCTGTGTGGAGCCACTTTCAAGTTTAGATTGCAGCTGGTGCGCCATGCTAGTCGTGTACATCACATTAAGCCATACAGTCCACCCATAAGGCATAGGTGGCATTCTCAGTCAAGTGTGCCCCCCACAGAAGGCTCAGCAGTGACTAGTCCTGAAGATTACAAGACCAGGTCACCTTTGGTAACGAGCAGGGAATCTCCAACGGAGGGAAACACCGCAGCGTCCCAAGAACGGGAACCCGAGAATGTTTCCCAGGACTCGGGCGAATACAGCAGTCATCTTGCCAGGTCAAGCGACCACGCTTCCTCAGCTATTCAGGATCCAGAACGGGAGGAATCGCAGAGACGCTCAGACGATCAACAACTGTTGGAAGGAGAGGCTCGCTACCATGGTTACCCCAAAAGCAGCATTGGTAGTAGTCTTGCTTCCAGTCACCCGTCTTTGCATAAATACTTGTATCGTCGATACAGCGGCACATACGTGTGTCAGTACTGTAACAAAACTTTCTTCCGACTGTTCTCCCTACAGAGACACGAGCAAGTTCATACCGGCGTGAAGCCTTGCTTCTGTAAAGAATGCGGAAAGGGCTTCAGCGAACCGCGTAATTTACGTCAGCACATAATTCGTTACCATGGAGAACAAGGCAGTATTGGCGAGGAAGACGTGCACAGCATTCGCCGTCTTCGCCGCCCGATCAGCTCAGGATTACCACGCACATCACAGAGACTCGCCCCCGTCACACCTGATATGATACAAGAGGCTGAACGGCTGGAGAAGGAGGCTGCCATGCAGAAGATGGGTATCCACCCCGGGCGGTCAGCCACGACTTCGCCACCGCCATCGTACGATTTCACAAAATTACCACCTTCATTGGTCGGACAGCAGGTCCTCGAGCGATCACGAACGTATTCTGGAGGATCAGAACCCAGGGAGGCTCAGAACCCCAGTTCTCATCTGACCAGCCCATCTTCAGTAACATCAGCAACTTCAAGCACAGCCCAGTTGAAAGTGGACACTACTTCTCCAATGACAAGCCATCCTTCTTCAGCCTTCGGTCCGTCTCCCAACCCCACAGCCCGCATACCAGGCCCTCCGCCTCTACCCTCACCTTCAGGCCACTTAGCCAGTCAAATCAGGCAAAAAGAGAAGTTGTCGGAAGACGTAGTGGTGATAATTCCAAGTGATGCACCGCTAGAAGGAACGGAGCCCAGTGCTGTGACTCCGCGTTCGGTCGTATCAGACGCACCATCATGGCCAGAGCCTGGTGGTTCCGACACCGATTCCACCCAAAGTATGGAAGTCATCCATTCGGCGTCGGTCAGATCCATAATGGACTACAGAAATCTTCAGGTGAAGGGGAGGGAAAGGCGCAAAGGCCAACCAGTCCGAATTCCATCACCCAGTGATGACAAAGAAGTGGCCCATTTGCCACCACAGGAACAGTTTTCACCGCCTCTCGGAGACAGAGCGTCCGTTATCAGGGAGAAACCACCCTCGCCCGTTGGGCCTCCAAGAAGTGCTCCACCCGGGGAATCAATCAGCCCTCCACTCGCAATCACAACATCAATGATGTCCATGTCTTCACCCACAATGGCTGCCACGGGAATGCTTTTCCCCGGAGCCCCTGATCTGTCCAGCACATCCTCGCCACTAGGCCTCCCTCCCGGGGCCCCCCCACTCTACTCCATGCTGCATCCAGGTCTGTTGTCACCGTCAACTCTTCCGCTTCTCCGTGGAGCTACTCCAGGTTTACTCCCTCCTGGAGCACCACCCGCTTTGGACCCTGCCACCGCACTAAGGCTGGGTTTACCATCACCCACAGCATGGGCAGCAATGGCAGAAAGCTTCAGTCCCTCAGGGTCAAGTGGTGGTGCCACCGCTGGGGGTGAACCTCGGATGCCCACACCATCTTACACAAGGGCCTCCAGTAGTGCTAGAAATTCAAGGTTAGTAGTTTTAATTATAGCTGAAAAGGTACGCGTTATTGCCAGATATGAGTATCTATTGTTTCCTGGGATGATCAGTTTTGTTATTTACAAGATTGAGTTCCAAAAGGCCTTGGAAGGCTATCGCTAAGATTAAAGAAATTTACTAAGAAGATGCCTTCAGAGAATATTTGAACACTGGTCTTTGAGGAGTGAATTTTGCTGTTGGACAAGTTGATTTTCAAATCACTTGCCCAGATAGACAAGCTGACAATTCGGGAAAATATTAACATTTATGTGTAATGACAAGTTAATTTTCATCCCAGCAAGTTAAATTTGGGGTTACTCGTCTGAATGGACAACTTGGTGGAAATTCTTAAAGTTATTCACTGTGTAATGAATTCCACATTTATGTCTACGTTGTAACCTACCATAAATACTATTTAAAGGTGCTAAATTTGGATAAATCGACTTGACTGGGGTGAACACATTTTGTTGAAAAGTTCCCTGATACATTTTTGCTCTGTAGTATCATGGGTATGACAAATCAGACAGCCACTGAAGCTATTTCAAGAATTAGCACTAAACAACACAAAATGCTTCATTCAGGATGAAAGATGTACGCCCAAATAGATATTATTGCCAGGTTAATAGGTGTCTAAATATAAACACTGATAAATTTAGCTTCTCACATCCTAATGCATTAGGTTTGGATGTAATTGTTTTGATTATTTCTGTAGTGCTTTTATTTTTCGCTCGGTTGCAGAAAGAGCAGTTTTTTTGTGATGTTGGATTCTGAGGATGTTGGATTATCAGTACTTAAAAATTAGCTCACGAACAGTGTAATGTAAATCACCCCGTTTTCCACAATTTAAACTCTAAAATACCATGAAAGTGATATATTCAGGGCTGGTTTTATGATAGACAACTAGAATTACCAAGGTCAAAAGATAGTCTAGTGTCTGGATTTGCTGAAGTAAATTGTCTTTCCAATACTCGAAAATACATAAATTGATTTTTAAAAAAATATGACCTTTCATTCCTGTGTGCCAGAAGGACCAAAATCTTCATACTATTACATCCTTCAGTGAAAAGTCTTAAAAACAAAGTGACATATGTTGTTTTTACCGACTCATTTTCTCAAAAAAAAAAAAAAAGTCAGAGAAGTTGATTTGGAAATCCATAAAAATCAGGGAAACTGTGTGTAATATTATCTTAATACATGTTTCATGTCAAGCTTCTCAAGCAAGCTCTTCAACATCCACATGACAGTTTCTCTAATGTTTGAAGATTTCTAAATTTGCTTGTGAAACTATAATGAAACAGTGTATTTGGCCATTCTTATTATCCGTTTAACTCGAGAATCAACGACAACTTACTCAAGAGATTTAGTAGATTTAGTAATTGTTACGAATTACCCAGAATGGTGTTTTACAGCAGTCTCAGGCCGCGGCTCAATGTGGTTAAGATACCGGTGCGGAGAGAGGACGCCTGTAAGCCCACCCTGTTACCCGACGGACGCACGGTTTACCGCTGTACCTACTGCTCCAAGGATTTTGGTTCTTTCTCGGATATCAACAGGCACATGGACTTTCACGAAGGTCGTGGCAAGTTTCACTTTCCTTTATTTTTTAGTACAAGTATCAGTAGGTATTTAACGTGTATTCAAATATTCTTTACAATAAACATGAACAAAATTACGATTTAAGTTGTTGGATTAATTATTCTTGAAATGCCAACAAGTAAATATTATTATTATGTAGAACCTCTCCAATAAAATACAGTTAAAAGTTGCAAATAAAGGAAATGTATTTTCCAGAATAAGATTGTGATGGAAACACTAGTTAACGTATATCTTAAAATCCATCCTTTTTCAGATATACGTCCATACAAGTGTAAATTTTGTGACTATTATGCCAGAACTAACAGTCAGCTTAAGGTCCACATGATGCGCCATCAAGGTAATGTAGCTGCGTCAACTAGTTGTTTTTTTTTAACGTCCATTATTTTTTAAACGTTGAAAAAAGATCAAAACAAGAAAGACCTCCTGCGTGACCGTAAGAGCGTACCACCCGCAGCGTAGTAAGTCCTCCCGTTTTTCGAATTCAGATGAGAACTTTCTTTTCTTTCGCTACCGAATGTACTCAGTGGTTAACAAACAACAATGTGGTGAAAACAAACAATTTTATGTTACATTTTAACAGTTTGATTTATTCAAAATTCAATAATTGTGCAGGTATCCGAGAGTTTCTCTGTAAGCTGTGCAACTATAAAGGTGTAACACAATCGGACCTCAATCGTCACATGAAATCACAAATCCATATGATGAAAATGCAAAACGAATGCCGACTTTGCGGAGAAGGGTATTTGAATTTTCACATCTATTCTGTCTGAAAAGTGGCAAAACCTGTATTGAGGACGTTATGATCATGCAGTGACACCTAGTGGGATTACACGAGGAACTTTACAAAACATCACTACATTCGTGTTGCAAGTTGAACGAAATAACTGGAAAAGTTACCTTATATTATTTACCTGTCTGATATTGTAGGTTTGTTTCTCCTAAGAATTTGGAGAAACATTTGGCCATGTGTAAAGGCCCAAAGCAGGACGATCGGGCGCCCCAACAGTGAAGACGCACTGATATACCCCACATTGGTGTCCACACACAGACGGCAACCTTCACATGAAATAATATGAAATAGACGTTTGCAGACGGAGGAATTTGAAAGCCGCCAAGGGAAAGGAGGCTCACTGGCACAAAAGGGAAAGAAAATAAAAAATAATATTGTGGAAAAAAATCCATTTGATTTTCAGGTACAAGAAAAATATCAACACAAAATCAGTATTTTACTGTTAACATGTGTGTCTAAATTCCTTTCTGAAGTGAAATTACGTGGCTACATAGATATAGGGCTTCTCCGAGTAATATTTTGTTGTGACATCCCTCGAATCAAATTGACTCCGATTTTGTGATGCCATGGTGAAATATTTTGATGAAGAATTGTGATATACATATTATTAAGCACAGTGTAATTATAGAAAGACAAACGGTTAACTCGGGAAAAGAATAATTAGGATTATGGGCATTGGTACGATGTGAACGTATACTGATAAAAAGTCGCATCAAATTAAGCTCTGTTTACACATAGCGTTTGCGTCTGCATCAAAACTTAACATTGTGCTGACGGAAAACGCAGGGAATGGGTTCAGACCCATTCTCTGCTTATGTGTTTGCATCGTCATTGACCCAATACAAAACTTGAGGCAAACTTTGACGCAGAGGCACACGCAAACGTTACATGTAAACAAGCCTTTAATATTTCCTGTTCTCTGGGTATGGATGATGACAGTAGAGCGTGGTTTAATAATCGTGAATCTATTATAAAATACATAATAGTTACAGGTGCATAGTATAAATGCTTTGATAATGGAATGCCAAAGAAAGATACCATGTTCTTTCAATCAACAGTGAGGTAAGGCATTGCAAGGGGTACAGGTCACATTTTCACAAAATATTTGTGTAGAGAAAGTGATAGTAAGTAAGTGTTCTTGTAAAATGGTGAAGGGGTAATTCAAATCGTGCTTAGTTAAAATGCAGAGAATCAAAGGAGTAATAAATGATAATATAAAGTGAGACGCAACAAGCTAATAATGCCGAGAACTTTTACAGTAATAATAATAACATTACTTCACACACGTATTTTGTGAAAGTCTGATAAATTATTCAAATGAAACAAAAGTATTCCTGTAGAAAAGTAAAGTAAGGTAAGGCAAGAGATGTCCGTGGTGGTACTACAATTGACTGAGTAAACAGAAGGTACTGTGATGGCTTTAGGTAATGTAGTTGGGTAGTTGAAATATGTGTTATAATGTGATGTTACTGCAGAATATACGCACAGCTGGACTTCGTTTGTTAAGTGGAGGGAGGCTTTTATGGACGAGAACATTTTGATGTGACGAGTTAAGAATGGCAATGAGAACTTCTGCTGAGTTAATGTAAAACATTATTGTTCAGAACTTACATGCTGCAGAAAATCGCAACACGCACAGATTTGTGGGTGGCACCCCAACTCTACTCGAAGTGAAGAATATACAGACTGCAGATGAAAAGATATTGTATGTGCCAATTGTTATGTTTGTAAAACAAAAAAAAAAACAAAACACCTCAACATACAGGGTTACAGAACTAGAGTGGTAAGATTGAAGTATTGTTATAGTTTTGTATGAGATTATTGTGTTAACCTATCAATACAATAGGTTATAAAACTGTTACACCTGGTTATGATATAAAGATTTTTGAAGCATTGTACAGAAGGTTTCGGTGTGGGATGATGAGGATACGATTAAGGCTACATAGCAGCCAGGGAGAAGATAAGATTGGTATATAGGTGGTGCTTATTAGTGCCTAGTCATTAGTAGATCTACTTCTTGCTCTTATTTTCTCGTTCCAGGTTTTGGCCAATGAAAAATGGCAAACTAATGTAAATTCTTTCGCGTGAGACTTTCTACATGCATTAAAGAAAACGAAGTGTAAAACTTGGTTTTCGTATGTAGATTAGGAACATTTCGGTCATTTTAAACTAGAAATTAGATAGAATCTTAAATATTTTACATATTCAAGTAATTAAAACGTGTGATTGTGCTTTCAGTGAGTGATAGAACCTCGTCCAATCCCGCCTACATAATAATAATCAAGCTAATAGCTTCACAAAAGGAATGCCGTTTGTGTATGAATTGTTGATTGTTGGTGGAAATCCATTATTATCATTGCACGTGTTACATAAGTCATTTCTGTAAACGTTGTGTACAGTTGCGAAGTCTATATGAGTTATTGTCGTTATTTTTCTTTTTGTAAAAATAGACAAAATATTGTTGGTCTGTGATTGGTTGAATTGAATTTCCATGGTAGCAGATTGTATACGCTCGTTTGTAAATACAGTACTTGGATGTCAGAATATGTACATTAGGCGAAACAGATCTGTATGATCATTATGGTGTATACGACTCGTATTATTCAACCTGTACATAGATTGGTCCAGTAATTTAGTAAAACGTTCATCGTTCCTGAAGAAAGTCCTTACTAATCTCAGGAACGTGTGTGATTACAGAAAAATGCGCCTGTATTGATAAACATCTTGCTTCACATTCATTACGCCTCTTACTAACACTTACCTCTTTGCTATATTAATCGCGCATACGGTATTTACATGAACATTACTTAACTCAATTAACAAAGTGGCTAATTAATCAAGATTAACTGTGACCTCATTTAAATACCTCAAGCCAAGCTAAAGTTGCTTTACTTAATGATTGTGATTTTGTGTTTTACCCTGAAATATAATGTCTAATGTTTCGAAGAAGTATTGTGAAGTGAATGACTGTTTCATGATAAATTAGTCTTATCAGTACTCTTACATTAAAGGACCACTTTAACTCGTTTAGAAATGGAACTAGATGTTTCGTATATTAGAGGAATAACGTACAGGGCAAAATGTGAAGGGCACGTTCTTGATGACTATGGGAAACTTACCTTTAAAGTCACATTTCAGGGTAAAATGATGTTGGTAAAATTGTGATACATTTACAGTCATATTTCAGTGGAATGTTTGCAAAGTAACTTCTGCACCGAAGTCCTCATTGAGTTGTAGTTAGTTTGCAAGTATTTCATGAGACTGTGTTGCATAGTGTCTTTTGTCTGTGGAATTGAGAAACCACCACCCTCAGCATAATTGTACAGTTGGTCGTATGGATGAGAAAATTGGTCATGCAATAATTGATTGAATTCGAAAACTCTTTGCAAATTGCAGTAATTTTATACAATGTTGATTCTACTTCAAAAAGAACTAATATTATGAACCCAACAGAAAATTTTGGTCAATAGCGTGATACATGTTCGGAAGCATATCAAGGTAAAAATATAAGGGCATAGACGTCTGACGACTGAATTATACGATAGAAAACGTTGGAAACCTGCAAGAATATGCCAAACGGCGGAAAGGATACCTCATACTTTACAGCTTAATAATGGTCCCTAAATGTTCCCAGTGCTTGTAAAATACCACACCCCTGGTCTTGTGCAACTAATAGTTAGATGGAGATCGCAAGCAGCAAAAATTGGCTCTAATATTCATGGACGATTGTAAACTATTTTACAGCCTGCATCTCGTTGTTAGCTGCACAAGTGTTGGATGGTGACCCCGATGTCTGTGATAAATACCGACTTTACTGCTTTGTGAAGAATTAAAACAGTTAACGGTCCTTTTCTCCCTGCTACTCTTTAATTCTTGTGAACTGATTTGCCGCATTTCTTATTTCTCCACCCGAGGGAGAGCAATTCAGTTTACAGCTGTTGTTGAAAACTCCTAACAATAGTAGGCAATTTTGATACCATAAATATTTCAACAAATGTTATGTCATGTTAATTTGTTAGCCAATTGAAGGTCGGGCTACTTTGTAAAAAATATGGATGATTGTTATTGGAACGGAACTACGTGTATTTTGTGTGCATATTCTACTCTATATGTGTGGAAAATATCCCCTCTAAATTTCATGTACTGTAATAGAATTATAAACATATACTGACAAGGAGTGTAGGCTACTGTAGCTTTAGGAAAGGTTTAAAGAAACATTAACTGAAACATTTTCAATCTTAGGAAAGTTATGTAATTATTATTGTTATTATTAACACTCGTTAAGTGGGTTTATTGAGTACTTTATAAAGTATAGGTTATTGAACGTAGCTGTTAGAAAGCACTTTTAATTCGTGTACTTTTCTCTCATTTGATCCACTGTTTTATTGTGATTAATTTCGTTGGTGCAAATTTCGAAGACCTTACTTCTTGTGTATGTATTTCGTCCTTTCCACCCATTTAATTATATTTTATTTTGTCGATAAATCTGTCAGTTTTGCAATTCATTGTAAAGAGAGAAATATGTATTTTATGGTTTATTTCAAATATTATATATTTTAGTTATCGTTGCATGGTTTCTTGTTAATTGACCGATTCAATGTATAAACTTGCTGCAGACTTAATCATTATATTAATGTACCATGTGTCTTATCTGCTGTTAATCCGGATCATTTGTTAATCCTAATCCCACTTATTAGATGACCAGACAGTGCTTACGCAGCATCTTAATGTGAAATAGGACGAAGCGGGTTTTGCTAGAATCTTTCAATCGTGAAATGGAATGAAATACACAATTAGTTAAATAGAAATAATGTAGTTATTGGCTACACTAATAATGAAGAAACCATATCATCAGAATTAATTCAAAACATGGGAATGGACTTCATTTTATACCCTTTTTCAAATTGAGATGCTACATGTAAGACGTATATCGTTTATGGCTGTGAATAGATCGGAGAAATCCCAGTGAATTCCCCTATTATTTTTAACAGGTTATTGAGTTAAGTTTCCGTTTAAATACTCATTGTTCGCCTTGTGTGCGTTCCAACTTAAAAGGCTAGCGTGTTGTGTGAGGAGAATAGCTGTTTTTGAACTGACCCATCTAACCAAAAACAACTGCTTAGATTTTAAACTACATGTCATACTTCTGTTTTCAAAGCAAATTTGTCAAGAATACGCTGGTTTTTAGCCGCTCCTGCTCTAGCAGAGCGACTTATCTTCTCAGTATGGTGTCTGCTTGTTTGTTTGCTAACTTGTAGACAGAGATGTAATTTCAACTATTGTCACTAGATGGCTCACAAGGCTGATTTCATTTCAAATATTGTCACTAGATGGCTCTCTTTGTCTTATTGACACCCCGACTCCTGATGACACCACAAGTGCTAAGAAAATTGATGTTACTATTAGTGCACATGCGACACAATGCTGGTAGGCATTCTTGTTACTGATTCTTTTTTTTTTTTTCTTTCTTTTTGATACCTATGCTACGAGAAGAGAACAGCATGAAACGTAAATTTTGCATTTCACATACATTACACTACAAAAAATATGTTGACAATAATGGTGCCTCAGATTTATTATGTAAATAGGAAGATTATATTGTTATGTTTGTAGTTGCTTGTTGCATAATCAGTTGTTTCATTTTAACCAAGTTGCTGTACGGTGATGCAGGTCAGCCACGGTTAATTCGAAGTGATTCGCCGGCAAGGTTTTGCTTCGAAATAGGTGGAATTTGAATTAACAGTGCATTTTAGCATTAATTGATAAGAAGGGTGTAGTAAAAAACTTTGAATAAAGTGGAACTTCGTATTAACCGTGTTCGAATTAACCGTGTCTAACCTGTATTCAAAAAGTGGGTATCGATTTGTTCAACCTGTACAAGTCACCATACAGTCTGATACTGCAAAAGATGTGTGAACGTTATCTACATTGTTATGATAGAAAATTCATTTCTTTTGTAGTAAAAAAGCATGGCATACGTGTGATTTTTAAACTCTGGCAAAAACCGGTTCTTCCTCTAGTAGTGTGCAGTTGAGCAAAATTTCAGTTGTCCAAACCACCGGAATTCATTTTTGCCTGTGGTCATAAATTGCCCTGTGGAAGAAAGTTCGGCCATATTGCTCATTGTATTAAAACCAATTCAAAAATGTTAGTTGATCTGCTTCAGTTAATGAATACTCTGGCTATTTGAATTAAGATTCCCTGCAGATACAGGTTAGGCATGCTTTATTCGAACACGGTTAATTCGAAGTTCCACTTTATTCAAATTTTTGATCAAATATTTGCTGCAATCTTATCGTTTTATGTTTAAAATGTGTGCTTAATTCAATGACTGTTAATTCAAAGTTCCTCTAATTCAAAGTGATTTTAACTCTTGTCAAATTCAAAGTACTTCTAATTCAAAGTTTTAATTCAAATTATGTTGTAATTCAAAAGTTTAATTCAAAGTATTTTCTAATCTAAACTTTAAAACCAAATTTTCATGTAATTCAAAGACTTTGTATTGGTTAGAGTCTGAGTTTATTTCAAAGAGTTAATTAAAAGGAAGCCACAAATCAAAGAATTAAATCAAAGTAATTTCTAATTCAAAGTTTTAAACCAAAGTAAT
>JBCAUG010100511.1:0-21797 GCA_038406175.1 Haplosyllis leylae | reverse complement strand
GGACCTCAGGCTGGACCTGAGTACCCCCCCCCGGCTGGACCTCAAGCTGGACTGAGTACCCCCCCCCCCGGACCAGACTTGAGTACCCCCCCCCCGTGGACTGACAAACACGTGTGAAACTATTACCTTCCCCCATCCTTCGGATGCGGGCGATAAATATAGGTTTTATTTATGTACCGGTTCAGTAACTAGTGCAACAAGTTCATGGTCAAATTTATTATATAACACAAGGGAAAGACTTACGTCTGCACTCAGCATGCTGAGCGAACCACCGTCCATTACTCTGACAGTTTGCCGAAGCTTCGGGTGGGAACACCTCATAACCATTGGGACACTTGTATTTTACCCAGTCGTTGTAGTTGTAAGGACCAGGATTTTCGACGGTCATTCGACTGTCGGGTAGAGTGGGGTCACCACATGTAGTCGCTAAAAGTTAAAATGAATATCCTTTTACCTTGTGTTTAGTTAAACGCAGTATATCAGTATATTTTACTCAAAGAGCAACTGCATTCCTCAACTAGTGATTATTGATTTGAATTCGGCCTTTGTCCAAAGGAATTCTTTAAAGAAATTAAAAACTTCACTTACGTTCACATATGCGAGGTGTTCCCATCCAGCGTCCACTTGACCCGCATGTAATCTGAGGGCTGCCGTTAATTTCATAACCGGGGTTACAAGATATGCGAGCACCAGAAATTCGGCCCTGTTCATATTGGTAATTTAGCGTGGTGCCTTGTGGTGCCGACAAATACTCACATGCGTATTCTGTAAGCATTGAAATACAGGCGAATTATATAGAGTGGTGAAAACTCTCGGATTGAATAATTCGGGAGTAACTTCTACTTACATAATAGTTTATAAATTTTACATTGTAAACAATCTTTGTTTGCATAATTTTGGAAATTGTATCCGACTATACATGGTGTTTTTCTATCGAGCACAGTTAAATAGACAGGGACGAGTTTTTGATGATTACCTTCCGGGATATGTGCGTGGAAAACTCCATGGTTCAAGGCCGAGTCACGTCCGCACCGAACTGAGTTCCTCGATACTTTGACATAAGAATATCCGTTACTGTCCTGGCAAGATGCGTAGAAAATTCTGCAATGTAGCGTAATTTAATTAAATATTTAAAAAACACTGGAATGAGGCTGAATAATATCTCTTAATTTGTGAAGAAACAGAAGACAGACATCAACTGCAGCATATCATGTGATAAAAAAATAATGATGTTCGATGTATGTTGATTTTGTCCCTGTTTGTCTCCTTAACAGGGCAAAGCAAACGAAGCAAAATTGTCATTATCAAGAATTGTAATATCCCTTGCCTTCGTTAGTGAGAATATTACAAAATATCAATGATCTGTTTTCAAACAATACCTTGAAGTGGAATATCGCCTTTTCTCACTGTTGGCGACATAGAAGTTAAATTCTTCTCCGATTCTTCCTCTTGCAGCAAAATGTTCACAGTTTTCTAGCGTTAAGATATACACGTCTTGACCGCTGGACGAATGTCTCAGTTTGCAGACCCGCATCTTCCTCGTGAATCCTCCAACATATCTGCAGAAAAAAGACAAATGAAACCTCGTTCATTAACATCTATCAACAAGTCTGGACGTATTTTAATAACAAGTCGAGAACAATAGAAGCCTATTATCTCCTAGTATTTTTATTATCCTAATTTAATCTTTTTATCTGGAAAATCAAAAGTTATTACAAATGTCAAGGTAAGCAAATTTTAGTATAAAGATGACGTGCAATGAAGCTCATTAACAAATTTTAATACTCACTCTGTGTCATACCAAGGGCCAATCTCTTCTTCTTCAAACCTTGAAGAGTAAGCCTTGAAAAATGAAAATTCTCCGCTGGCTTTGTTTTCTCCAGTGATCTGAGCCCATTCAGTTCCCATTTGGCGGCTCTCTTTGTAAAGATAAACAACCAAAACTTAGAAAGTAAGCTTGCGGTTAGCTCACTTTATCTCAAACTCAAAGTAAATTCAGCATATTTTGTAGGGTCTTGGATTTGATGGCACACCTGATTCTTCCGAAGTATCCTCGCGTCTGCACTTTGGTGCATTTAACAAATGGAGTTTAATTAAAATCTTCACGGTAATCCACACGGAAGGAAGACAAAAACGACAACTTTCAAGCCTGAATATTTCCTTGTATTCATTTACCTGTTAATCTGTACATAGTTGCTTGCGATGTTGAAATCTTCGACAGATAAATAGTCTCCTGTGGAGGGTCTGACCATGTACTGCGCCCATAAACCTAAAAGATTTAAATTTTAAGATATTTTAGTTTATGTGCCTATCTATTTATAAATGGCTAAACAGTCTCTCAAAATTTTTCATGCTAATAATCAATTTTTCATGCTAATAATCAGTTGCAGTAAAATAAACTTACCAGGGTAACACAAAGAACTGCCTGCAGCAGTAGTAATCGGATGGAAGTCATTGCAAGATCTTCCTTTTTCTGAAAAAAACAAAACAATCAAGCTTTAGTATGTGTTTTCATTAAAACTTTTTGCAATATCAATCAAAATTAAAATGAATTCGTAACAACTAGCCGAAGGGACTTACTACTGTAAAGATTTCTCTGTAAAGTATTCGTTCTGTGTCTACTAGTGGAATGATCAGAGAACACCGGTGATCTCCTTTTGTACTGGCGGAGCATCAACAAAAATCTCTCATTTCTGAGAAAGCATACATAAACATCTGTTTTACATGTGTCAGTGAAATAATGACAAACAATTATGAAGACAAGGAAGGAATCCTATGTTTATTGTCATGTAAAATTCTCCAGAGAATAAGGATGTCGATAATCTGTTTTGCCTGAAGATGCATACGATTCTCAGAATTGTAACATGTGATTGGGACAAGGGGTACTGAAAGTGTTTGGAATACTTTTTCCTGTAAGGTTTCCATTTCATGGGGGATTAAGCTTCTTACTCACAGCTAGGTTTCAGTGATATAATACTATCACAAAATATAAAAGTATGAAATCATTATTGTTTAAAAAATAAGTATTGGGAAAAAAGTTTCTAATTTTATTGTAAACCTACAGGGCCTCATT
Source organism: Haplosyllis leylae (assembly GCA_038406175.1). NCBI lineage: Eukaryota > Metazoa > Annelida > Polychaeta > Phyllodocida > Syllidae > Haplosyllis > Haplosyllis leylae. The sequence goes on along the minus strand of JBCAUG010100511.1, from coordinate 18,724 downwards.
AAAGGGAATACCCCCAAATGTGTCACGAGTGATTTTCAGCCTATCAGAAGTTTGTCCGCAAAACTTACAGAAGAACTTCTTCAAAGACTTTGACACTCTGAACCCAAAGTGTGTAGAAGTGACAAACTAAAGCATGTACTTCAGGAGACTTATTTTACTTCATGTCGTGCACATCGCAACAAATATGAAATGAAAAATCTCAATTACTTCCCAGGGCAAATCTTTCAAAACGCTGCATAAAGGTGAAAAAAGAAAAATGTCGCTAATGCCTTTGTCCACAAAATAACTGGGAGACGGTCTCTTTTCTTCTTACGTAAGACCCAGAAACTTGCTAGGCAAGGCAAGAGATATGAAATCAACAGAAACATGATCTACAACACCTCTGAAATTCTTGCAAAGTGGAGGCAACAACTGTGACTAAAGTTTGCAATGTTGATTCTTTAATTATTACTTGCTTCATTGTTTTAATTTGTTGTTGTTTTATTGCTTGTATCTTTCATAGGTGAGGAACACTTCTTGTCACTTTTAGACCTTGGAACACTCGGTTCCAACACCTTTAATATTTACCATAGAGACATTCCAAAGTCAGAACTAATTTCTGCACACTTTTAATAAAACAATTCCAGGCTGCATGTAAAACTAGCAGTTTCCCACCAAGGAAAAAAAGCATGCTCTTTTCCCCCTATTATGTGTTTACCCCCAAACATGTAGACAAATAAGTATTTGAAGCGGATTGCTGAATTTTCTTTTGTACCCAGCTAGCGACCAGTGTGTTCACTTGTAACACACTACAAGTGGTTGGCTATAAGCTGTGAGACTCAGGTATTTGTCACCTGATAACTGAGGAGTAGCTGGCATATAAAGGTGCTCCGAAATCCCTTCCTAACTTGTTTTTCCTCGTATAGCTTCTGTTAGAAGTTCTGATATTAATTGACACCCTGTCCCAGTCACTAAGGAACTCAAGTATCCTTGAGATAACAGAGGTTTGTGTTAACATAAATAGCACTTCCAATCATTCAATAATTATTTATTGGTGGCTCGTTAGAGTCACCTTAGTGGTTAAGTTGGGGGATCATAACATCCTGTCCCAAGCCTTTGGCAGTTTTATGATAAATAGGCCTACGTTAAGCTGAATTTATTGGTTGGAATTTGTTTACACAGAATGAATACTGTGACATCATTTAACAACGTTACGAGACACCATTTTTAAACATTTGGTGATAAAGCCAGATTCATAGCACTGTATGCCATGTTAGAAAACTACACTGGTTCGTAGTTTCAATAGTTACTTCTCAAATGAGATCTGGGAATGATCTTGGTCACAGGGGTGTACACGGCTTTTGCACTCCGTAGATGTTACGTCAATGTCAACATCTCAGATATTCTTTCCATTTTTTACAATACTAGTAGACCTTCAAAGATACAAACATGTGGAGACATTATTTACGTAAACGTACTCTTCAGTGGCCATTAAAACAATAATGGAAATATTCTTCCTATTCAAAGTTTACAAAGTGGACAAAACTCGTGTTGGTACATATGGGCCAAGTGTACGTGATACGCACCACACACCAATCGTTTTTATCCGAAGCACTGTCAGCGGAACTTTTTATTTCACAGAAATGTGCGGAGATTGTTGCAGACTTTGTGAAAACATCCTGACTGGGAAAGAGGATTCGGGTGCAAGTCAATAATTTTAGATTAGTCAGATTCACAATGAGGAAGAAAACATTCTATTGGTATTCAGGGTTAGCTTTGCATCACGTGGGTATTGGGCGCGGGTATAAAAGTGACAACTTGGAAACAAGCATGAAGAATCAGAAAATAGTCGCGGAGACCAGTATTAAAAGTGCATTAAAAAAACCTGCAAGTAAGTGTTGTAATTTACTGGGAGGTTTCTGAAACGGCAATCTTTTTTATTCTTGTTCTCGGTTCAACATCTATCAGATGACGAAGACAATTAAAATTTATTTGAAGTGTTTATTTTCTAACTGATGAAACAATTTCTGTAGACAAAAAGCGTCGCCATGTGGCATTTACCGGTCGCATTGAAGACACTGGCCTTGTGCCTGCTGTGCACCGGCTGGACACTCGTCGCAACGTTGGACTTGAAAGGAGATCCAGATCTGGACGGTTCGTATGGACAACAAACAGTAGTAAAACAGCTTCGCTTTCCCAACGACATTGATGACAATGATCTCGAGTCCGATCCCTTCGATGAACTGGACAATTATGTGGAAAAAATGGTGAAGCATCTTGATGTAAGTAACAGAAAAGAATGCTTTTATCGAAAATTGTTTTTCCGCATTCATTAAGCAAACAAGTACAGAAAAGCTGATCTACAATCAACTAACTGTGCATCACCAACATAAATTAAGAACTAATGTTTTCTTTACTCTTAATTGCATTCTATTGTTTCCACATACAGGAGAATAGACAGAAGGGAGATCCTGAAGAAATGTCAGAAAGCCACTTTTCCAAACACAATCATTACGTTAACTATCCACTTGCTTTGCATCCTCATCACAGACAAAAAAGGTAAGAACCATACACTATCATGTTTGAGCAGACATTTATTAATATTCGACATACAAACTCAGTTTGAAAAGTGTAAAAGATATGAATTTTATTATGCAAAACAACAAGGTAAAATTAGTTACCACTATACGAAATGGAGAGGATATCATGGAGCCAACGAGGGTTTTACAAACATATCGCAAATGATCAATAATTTGATCAGTACTTGAACGAACTCGCGCTAAGCCAATGATTATGAAAAATTGAATATATTGTTATGTTGCCTAAAGTAATAAAAGAGCATATTTTCTTGCTCAAAGCCAAAAAAAGAGCCATACATTAAAATATGTATACGAAAATACTTATTTAGGTATTTATATGTTACTGTCGCTGAAACATTATGTTTGATTAATTTCTAGGTTTTTGAAGGGAATAGTAAAAGGAATTTCAAAGGGAATCAAAGGAGTTACTAGATTTGTAGGTGGCATTGGAAGAGGTCTTCTCAACATAGGAGGTTTGTTCTTATTTTGTTTGAAAAAGAACTATTTTGTTTGAAAAAGAACTCATTATGTAACTGAAATCACTGAAGGGATTTGGCTTTTGCAAACAGTAATTTACATAATTTTAGGAATGTTGTTTGGCAGACCACAAGCCGTGGCTGCTGCAGGAAACTACGATCAGAGTATGAGATTCTCTCTACTGCAACTTTGTAACGAGATCTGCGTGACAGAATGGACAATGTGGACACCCTGTAGCAAACCGTAAGCCCACAAACCTATGGGTTTTTTAATGTAGAGGTCCAAATCTAAAAATACTTCTTAGTTTAAATGAGTTAAATAACGTTTATTTTAACACATCGCAAACTATTACCAAGAATAGTTTTTTACGCATGAGTCAAGGTATCCTTAAAAACTTGCTGCTCTGAAGGTACAGACGCCATAGTCTACCATGACTTCTTTTTGAAATTTTAGTTGCGGTGGAGGCATCCAAGAGAGAACGAGAGAGAGTCAACTACCTGGTCAATGTTCGTCCCTGAAGGACTTTACCTGTCAAAAGTCAACCAAGCAACAGAGAGCCTGTAACGAACAATGCCCCAACGGCGGTCTTCCCAATGATGCTGGTTGTTCTTGTCAGCCTGGATGGTCTGGAACTTGTTGTCATACACGTAGGCATAACATTTCACGCTTTTCTGTCTTCACCTTAGACACTTCCATCGCATTATCATATCTTACAGCCTGTAATACTAATACTTTCATTCCCAATTCACGAATTATTACCTGAAAGCATTCATAAGTCTCACCAATTTGGCAAACTAGAAATCTGAGTTGGTGTTCAATATTTTATTTTAACCTGTGTGGTGCATTGTGTTCTGCAGAGAACGTCTGTCCATACCCCGGTAAACCGTCCAATGGTAAACTGAGCGGAACATTCCCGGCGACCTACAGGGCCGTGGCTCAGTTCGAGTGTAATCCCGGATATAACCTGGATGGAGATGAAGTCATGCATTGTCAGGAAGACGGTACCTGGCGAGGAACTAAGCCGACGTGCAGAAGTAAGCAATTTCATGTGTTACTGTATCATCCAAAATTTGAAAATATTTAGTAGAATTTTTCAATTTACATAGAATTTGTTTGTCGAACCTCACATCTTGCAATCAATCGGTTTTTTTTGTGTTTTGAGAATATTATTATTCATTTTGTTGTCTTTTGTAGCAATATCTTGCCGTGCTCAGTCAGCAAACGAACACGTGCGTGTTTTGAACCCGCAGCCTTCTTACTTGTTCGCTGAGGAGGTGATCTACCGTTGCGAAGAAGGCTACGTCTTGGACGGTCCCACTGCGCGAAAATGTATGGGTCAAGGAAGACTCAGTGGTTTCAATCCACTCTGCAGAGGTAAGTGTGTGTGTGTGTGTGTGTGTGTGTCATAGAGATAAATGTGTGTACCGCGTGTGCCCTAGAAAAATGTTTTTTCACACACGTGTTCTATATCTATGGTGTGTGAGCGTTAAAACTTTGAGACCGTGATTTATTCATTAAATATGTGATAAGAAAATGACTGAAAAGATGTAAAAGAATGATTTGCATTGTTAAATTCTCTTACAGCTGTCAAATGTGAAGATCCTGGTTCACCAGTGAATGGACATCGTATTCTGAACGACCTGAAGTTCGGTGGGATCGCAAACTTTACCTGTAATGACGGCTTCAAGCTTGTGGGGCCACAAAGTATGAGGTGTCTGGCCTCTGGAAACTGGCTTGGACGTGTTCCTACGTGCGAAGGTATAAGAACAGCGGTACAATTAACAATATGAGCGGACAGTGCTAAGAAATTCATTGATGCCTTTTGCACAATCGAGGCCTTGCAATTTGGGGACGGATCCACAAATATACTAACAAATGTATGTTGTCCGCAGAAAGTTAATACATGTTTCTTAAAGTTGAAGACATAATACATATTTTCAAACTAAATTTTCGGTCAACTGTATTCTTTCAGAAATTAAATGTGATCCGCCCTACCCACCGCGTAATGGAGGAATTCAGTTACGTAACGCACGGTTTGGTGCAACGGTGGTGTTTGAGTGCGACGATGGATATGAACTGTTGGGAAACACTTCACTGAGGTGTATGTCAGATGGCTACTGGAATGGAATTGAGCCAAAATGTAAAGGTAAGTTAAACATTTAGTTAAATATATAATATTACAGCTGAAGACAGGTTCCACAAGCAAGAATAATAAGTCATAGAATTTATGTTTCAAATAGTCGTCACAACTGAAGGTTTCATTTCATGACGGCATCTATAGCCTGAAATTACCTGTAGACTCTAGTTCACAGGGGTTTGTATTCATATCAATGCGAATTATATACAATTGGGTAAAAATTACACCTTTGAAATCAGTACATCACACGATCATAATGCAAACGCCTCTGAACGAATACTGGCCTTTTTGTAATTTATATAGATTTAAAGTAGATCATTGTACTCCTCGTAATTTCAGGATACATAGATCTAGATACGTAAAGAAAAGTTGTTGCGGAGTTGGAATTTTCAGCACTTGATTATTTTTGTAGCAATCAATTGTGGTAATCCCGGCATACCTGACCACGGATCTAAGGATGGTAGTCAATACACATACCCACATGAAGTGACATTCAGGTGTTTTAACGGCTATAGACTCGTCGGTGCTGAAGAAATAGAATGTCAGCAAGATGCAACATGGACAAGCGCAATCCCAACATGCGAAGGTGAGAACGTTGATCAGTATGTTTCAAAATAGAAATCATGTAACTCTTTTCCACCAATAAGTTTGAAAACTTGATGTGTACCTAAATGACAACGATTATTTCCTTGCTCTCTATTAGCGTGTCCACTGAACACTTACATGGATGATATACGAAATCCTGGAAACTGCATACCGTGCGGAGAAAACATGTACACAACCTCAGTTGGCAGTACTCATAAACAGAATTGTCTGTGCAACGAAGGATTTAATGGTCCGCCTGGAGGTCCCTGTATCAGTAAGTGCAACTGCTGACTTATTCCGAAATCAGTGTACATTGTGTATCTTCAAGCAGTATTTAACTTTAAAAATGCGAGTGCCTTGTGACATGTTTATTGCTCTTGTATCAACGTAAATTAACGTAAATACATAAGGCATTTTCGGGATACAACTCAAGAATTTCATTCGTGTTACCTGTAGAGTTAGTTCATGCAGTTATGCTGTCAACGCATTTTTTGTTGTCAATGAAAATTATAACACACACACACACACACACACAATTACAATTATTACCTAAATAATTTTTAAAAACATTGTAATTAATATCTTTTTTCCCTTTAGGAATACAGTGTCCACCGATCAGCGCTCCTGTTAACGGGCAGATTTCTGAATGTTCGCGCACCTTAGAGAGCACGTGTTCATTCACCTGTAACCCTGGTTACGTGCTGGATCGTGGTACACCTACGCGTACCTGCCAGAACAATGCACAGTGGGATGGATCAGAGGCCTTCTGTGAACGTTAGTGTTTGTATTAAATCGTTTGGGATCAACAATTAAATACAGCCGTAGTTTGGTAATACTGTGTAGAAAATTGAAATTATATATTGCATTTCTGGCAGGAATTAAGAAACCCCAAGTCACGATTTAATGTCACAAAACAATATGGTTTTTTTTTTCAATTATTCTCTGGTAATAATTGTAATTCTATTTTTAATATAGCTTGCCCTGAGAATACATACAAATCGGATGAAAGAAGCTGTCTACCCTGTCCAGATAACAGCTTTACCAATGACACCTTGGCAAACGTTCTACAGGGCTGTGTATGCCAACACGGTTACACTGGAAATCCAGGTGGCCCCTGCGTGGACGTGAATGAATGTACAGAGGATGGTAGTACCACTGGACCATGTGAACAAACATGTGAAAACAGGGATGGTGGATACTTGTGCGGATGTAGTATCCCTGGCTATGTAATCAGTGATGACCAACACACCTGCAGAGGTATGTATTCGATTTAGCCTAATTGTCATACTCTCTCCTCACTTTGGAAGATAATCCCCAGAAGAGAAATGGCATGTCGAGCCATTCCTAATTCATGTACTTTACAGTATATAATCTTTGATTTTCTGATAGTTGAGAAACAATGCCAGAACCTAACGAGGGATGATGCGCCTCTAAACGGTGGTTTGGTGTGCCATTGGTATCACGAGGAAAACTCTCAGCAGTGCGGCGTGCGATGCAACCATGGTTACGAGTTCCCTTCCCGGGTCAATGACTACGAGTACTGCGGACCAGTTACCGGTTACACCTGGAGCTTCAAAAGAGATGATCCCGACGCCCTAATCCCTCCTTGTATAGGTAGGGGTATATCATGTATGATGAAAGACAAAAAATTAACATTAAATGTGGTTTATATATAAAACAAAACTACATTGTTTGTAGAACAATTTTTCCCGGACTTGATTCTATTGGCGGAAACTTCATATTTTGTTCGTGCTTGTGACGCTCTCACAGACGAGGAGAAAGAAGAAGTGAAGGAACATTTTATATCCGTTTTGAACGAAAACAAGGTATGGAACTCTTTGTAACTATTGTAGATCTACCTTTCTTTCTTTAATTGGCTATGAAGAAATGAGTAACACGTCGTCAGAGTTTAAGCGAGAGAAGGTGCCCAATGCTTGTTTTCATGATTGCATTCCATTGCCTCCAAAACAAAGTTTGCCAACCTGGACGATATCAATTGGTTCACTAAATTCATTGAAAAAGTATCATTCTTTTACTTTGTAGATTTGTGAGAATCGACAAAGTAAGGTTTGCAGCATAGATAACGTTGACATAATTTGTGGACACCGAACACTGCGCAGGAAGAAGCGAGGTGTGGAGGAAGAATTGTCTTCTGTCGACTTCAAATTCAACGTCTCTGCTGTCAAGGTGGGAATGTTGTCCGAAAATAACAGAGAAACACATGAATACAATGGGCCTCGTGGGCCTCTTGTGAACGTAAAAATGAATAGCCTTCCGAAATGTTAGCAGCGAAAAATTAAAACTACGCGACTAAGATGAAGTATTTCATCGTCTTCAGACGAAAGAATGAAGGGAATGTCAAAAAGACTTACCTCTGTTTAACGTGGATACAGTGTAATAACATAGTTTGCATGATACGTCATTTTCTGTTGGAGTATTCCCTTTTCAAGTGTTTGATATCTTTGCTTTTGGCTTTGAATAACAGATTGCATATAAATTGATTTTAACAGCTGGAAGAGGAGAAACTACTTGACAAGGACAAGCTTTGTACGATGCTCAAGATTCCAGCAGGTCATTGTTCAGACGAACTTGTGACAAACGTTTACAGGAAGTAAGCATTCTATTTGTTGCTTCTTCATCAATAAGTATGTCGCAAAGAATTCAAAGACTAAGATGATTATTTAAGTGCAATTGTTCATATTAGAACTTCCCTAATTATTTCCACTGAATTCAGCCAATTTTGTGAATCCTAACAAAATACAAAAATGCCGTGATTTCCTGGAATATTACTTAACTGCCAACAAGTACATTACCAGTCTAGTTCTTCACGATACATATTTCTGTCAGATGTGACAGATCTATCTACTCCTTGCTATTGAATGTGTTATTTGATGAACTACACACAATCTAACAAGTACTGAAAATATTAAATAACATTTACCTTTAACATTGAAATTGCAATAATTCTTTAAATTTACATTTTATTTCTGTCAGATCTGACAGATCTGTCAGTTTTTCTTGTAGTGAGAAAACCCAAGTGTTAGTTATAAAACGTACATTTCTGGCATTACATATAAGTAGCTATTGCCGTTAACTTTATTGAAAGCCAGATGCTGTAAGAAAAAATTCATTTTTGATTCTAAATCTGTGAATCGAGTTATTCCTAAATAACACAAATCTGACATTGCTGGTTTTTTGTACAAAATTGACATCGAGGGGGCTAGAAATCAGCCAAAAAATCAAGTTTCCTCCAGTGGGAATCAAACTCACAAGACCAACCATCTATGGATCAGAATTCTAATGTGTTACCCACTCAGCCAATCCACTCAGCCAATCTGTCATTCCTTGCCAGTCTCAGATTTTCAGACCCTTACAAAGTCATGCTCTATTAAATCTTGAAAAAAGTGAAGTGGAGCATGAAACAAAGTTAGAACATTCTATTCAACACATGTCCTGGTGGCTGAGCTGGTAAGGCATTAGAATTCTAATCTATAGATGGTCGGTGTTGTGAGTTCAATTCCCGTTGGAGGCAACTTTATTTTTTGCTAATTTTGAAACCCCTCTATGTCAATTTTGAAAACTTAATTGTCCTTGCTTGCCTGAAAAAGAAAATATTTGTGTAATACATAGTTACCTGAAGGCTGCTCTCATGTACGCTGGGAGAGAACTGAAAAAGTTATACAAAGACAGAGCGAAACTCCAACGACTTCGCTTTGAAGCTGCACAGAGGGATTTCGAACCGGAGGAGAACGGGGCAACGACATCGGAAACGAAAGATCGATGTCCACGAGGAATGCAATTCATAAGCGACATATGCGGTATGTAGGTCAACATCGTCTGCATTTAAGGAGAACTTCGGGCATAAATAACTTTGTTACAGTTGACAGACCGACAAATGTTGAATGTTTACATCAGCCATTTTGGCCCATTGATCTCATATAATGTCACTTGAAAAATTGAAAAATTAGGAACTGTTCACTTGTTCTCAGTATTGTGATGTACATTGTAGGTAAATGGCAAAGTTGCCACACAAAATCATCCCTTTCCCTCATGTCAGAGAAAAAATTTCTTTCTGGATATGAGTTGAGTTTTCATTGTATCATGTTTAAATCTAATTTACCCGACAGTTCCCTGTTTTGCTGGAAGCTACTACGATGACGATACTGCAACATGTAAAATTTGTCCACCTGGTACATACCAGATGTTGCGAAACCAGACGTACTGTGACTTATGTCCAAACGGCACAACTTCAACTATGATCAATAACCACACTGGACCTACCTTCTGTCGTGGTAAGTGTACTGTTGCATGGCTCAGTTCCGCCGTGTAGATGTTTGAACATTTATCCAACTTTTTCTGAAATGAATATTTATCCAACTTTCTCTGAAATTTTTACTTATCCTATCATCAAAATTTGCTCTTTTATGAAGTTGAATACATTAATGAAGTTCAAAAGTATGCATATTAAAGCATCAACAGGTTTTTGTTACGGACTTTAATTTTACCTTGGTAGAATGCAATGATGACCGTTACGGACAATTTTGTGAACAAATTTGTGATTGTGGACACGGTAAATGTAATCCGATTGATGGGATGTGTATGTGTGATCCTGGCTGGGAGGGAGAGAAGTGCAACGCGGGTAGGTAGCCCAATGCATGATTACTGTATCAGCGCTATTCATAAAGCCAATGGCCATCGGTCTACATACTGGTCAGTGAGCGTTCAGTCTCCATTTAGGGCTGTGGGCATTTTAAGGGATTATACCAGGAAAAAGTTTAAACGACCATGAAGCCAGTGGCTAAAGACTTTTAAGGGAAGTACTGTTTTCATCTGACGTGTATTACTTTGTCGAATGAATGGAGGCTTCCCTTAATAAAAGTCTTTTTGGTGATTATTACCTGAGAAGAACCCTCGAGATTCACTCACGAGGGGTCCTTGCATCTAATAATCACATCATCATCAGGTATTATTCCATACACAAACACCATGAGCAATATTTAATATTTGTTGTTTACTTTCATTTCTCAAAAGAAGTTTTATTCTGTTAAGTTTACTTCTGGCTCATTAAGAGTTAGCTAATTCTTAATGAGTCAATTAATTCATCTACTTGAAGATTTTGAGGTCAAACTTAAAAAGGGTCTGGGTTACATGCTGCTAATGAGATAACAATGTAGCAATGAGCCAACCTGTGACGTTAACATCATGTGTGACACCTCCATTTTTATTTCAGATATCCAGGGTTGTGTAACAGGATCATGCTTCGAGGGTGTAATGTGTTCGGATGTTCCAGCTCCGGGAACCGGATTTACCTGTGGGCCATGTCCAACAGGTTACCATGGGGATGGAGCAACCTGCGTTCGCATTGGACAACCACTACCTGCCAATACTGCCGTTACCTTTAATTCTTAAAAAGACTTTGGAAACATTTTTGAGATGTTTATTGTTTCCAATGTTGCTACGAAGAAATTGCTCAAACACAGATCTGCTAAAACAACCGCGGTGCCATTGTTCAAAGGAACCTCGACACTGACATGCCTTAGACCTAGTCCTTTGAAAATTAATTTACATTTTACAGTGTCATATAACCGTTTGCTACATTTTACATTTGCTACATGATTTTTGTACCAAATGGAATGGCAATGGCTTCCGTCACAACCATACTACTTTCCGTAGGCCTTGGCTTTCTGACTGGTCATGGTTTTCGAAGAAAGTAGTTTTGTGTAATACAAATAGTTCCGTTATGTGCCAATTGCGAAATTATTTGAGTTCGAAAAGGATCTCTACTAATTTGTGCGATGCTAAGTTTTATGTGCACACATGTTATTTTACATCAGCAATTTTATGCTCTTTAAAGCTTATTTAAAGAGATCATGAATTTGATTATAAACATGTGCATGGGAATACTTCTGTTTTAGCTACGTCTATACCACCCCCTTTTGGGGCGTCATGTATTGTACCAAAGAAGTTCAGAGAAATATTCCTGTGTGAATAAAATGTATAAATGTTCGTTTCATGAATAAACAAGATTGAAAAGTGTACGTTTTCGTAGAACTGTGTAACAAGTGACACCATTTAAGACTGAAAAGTGTACGTTTTCGTAGAACTGTGTAACAAGTGACACCATTTAAGACTAATTTTATTTGAAAATAAGGCCACAGTTTCAACAATAAAAAAATAAGGCCACAATTTCGCCACAATTTCAACAATCCAATGAGTGAAACTCACTGTTATGCCAGGTAAATACTTCTCTTGGCAATGTTTTAATTTAACATTATCCGTCACTGTTTTGATCATCATAACACTTTAATGGCTTTCAAAGTTGACAGAAGATGTTTGAGACTTGACGAGATAGATTTACATAGTGTTTATTCCATCGCCCAGCTTTGCAATCACGTTTTCTCTAAATTATGCAAAGTTGCCAACAAAGGCTGACGCGGGGAATAAGGACTATTCGGTGATGATTCAGCTTTGTCCTTTTGCTTATAAATAAATCTAAGCAAAAGTCAGTTATTTCCGACGGGGTGAATTAGTAATTGGTTCAATATCTGGATTTTTTTTCGCAATCACTTCTGTCATCAAAGATGCCTCCAATGGGGATAGAACACAGGGACTCTTGGCGTTTACCCTAATGCATTACTGACTTAGCTAAGATGACATTTGATTGTCATCAAAGTCCAAAAAAGTGAAGTCGTCAAAGTCCAAAAAAGTGAAGTGGGGCACAAAACAAAGTTCAGAGATCTTCTATCCAACACTTGTCTGCTTAGCTCAGTCAGCAAATCATCAGAGTAAACACCAGAGGTCCTGGGTTCTATCCCCACAGGACGCAATTTTGTTTTGCGGAATTTATTATTTTGCTCTTCCCAGTGTAAACTATTTTGCTCTTCCCGGTGTAAACTTTTGTTGGCAATGTTGCTAACGTTGTATAATTTAGGGACAACTCGATTGTGTTGATTAAAATGTAACTAAAGACGCAGGGACACCCAATCTGGCGACACACTTGATCCCATGGGTACCGTTACTGAGTCAGATGATGTGTCATAAATTGCGTTGATCTGTTCAACCTGAAATATTATCCAGTAAACTTTCAATCCATTTTATCAAAATTTTAAGTGAATCCGTCAAGTTTATCAAAGCCATGCAAATACCACACAGAAGTAGTGCCTACAATTTTCTTTGGGTCTCAACGATCTATTCAAAACCACTTCGCCCTTTTAACTGATTCTGATTGTCTTGTGATTTTCGCAACGGGCATGTTCACTGTAAACGAGCCAGAAATTATTTCTGTACTTTTGGTATTTATCGATTGACTCAGTATTTAAACTCAATGGCAAGCTGAACATATTCTAAAGTGATCGCATCAGATGCCATGTGCAAGATGCAGCATAAGTATTCAATATACCTGCATATTTTCATTGGCTTCAGTAGCAACCTCTTTCTTTATCCCAGATCTAGTTGTTTCCCTGATAAGACTTGGATTCATAATTAATGTGTACGCCTTAAACCAGCGCAGTCGAATACGCCGTGAACCAAGGGCCTTCTCTTCCAGACTACCAAGGCTTTTCTCTTCCATCATATGAGAGTATCCGATTTCACCTGCATCCAAACCTGAGAAGACATACACAGTGTATATCCATTTACTGTAATGTAATGAAGTCTCAAGTAAAATGTTTGTAGAAAATTACTGATGCATTCAGATTGTACAAATCAGCATTCAAATTTACAAATTTAATTGACCCCGTGCTTATCAGACCCGAAACGTGGAATACAAATAGTGTGAACTAATATATTTTTTGCAATGAAAATCTGTCTTTTGCAGATTATTTTAACTAGAAAATTATGGCATCCAAGAATCTCATTTCATGTAATGACTACCGTGCAATTATTTCTCAAATTTTCCAAGATAATTACGAAAAACATGCAATGATTTGGATGTTTTATAAATCTAGTTTTTTTACAGTTTAAAATTGAATTTGGACGTCTTAATTTGACAAATTTTAAAGGAAGCTCCATACAATGTAAGTGTTTTGTAATTCAAAGTGAATTAATCAATATCAGTGGTGGAATTATTTAGGTAAATTAGTTCTGTTTCAGACAAAATCGAAAATATATTTCGGCAATGCATGCAAAAAGCATGCGAGACTTGGTAAAAAAATGTAGTAAAATTATTTACCTTTTACAAAGGTACCGTAGTACGTCACTAAATGTGTATAAATTTTACAAGTGCTTTAAAATATTTCATTTCTGTAAAGTTTAAGACCACACCATCTTTCAAAGATATTGTCTTTTTGTCAACTCACCTGGGGAGATCTTTAGGGTAGAGGACATCTTGTGCAACTTGTTTGTTTCTGTTTCTCTGGTCAATATCAGTATAAATGCCTTGAGAAGTGGATGATTATGGTATATTTCCATTTTCAACATTGACAGATATGTTTTGTGTCCTATATGTTAAATGATTTAAATTGATTAAAATCAGCTGCGAGCAACATTTAATAATAGCTCAATCTGCCTTTAAATGTTGTGGGCCTTACCAGCATCAAGACTTTCGTATCCTTTCATTAACATACATTTATCCATCCTGGATATGAGAACAAATCCAAACACCAGGGATGTCAAGAGCCTTCTGAGACACGAACCAATTCCCACCGTGATGTTCGGAAAGAACATGAAGTACGACACAACGTGGTACATTCTCCTGAAAAAAGGAAAAAAAACCACTACATTAAAAATTGTTTTCATAACCTGAGCATTATCAATAGTAGTCTATTACTTAAGTTCCCGTGTATGTGATAACCAAGTGATAACCAATATATTAGTCGAGTTTTTTCTTATGAAGATGTATACTGTAGAATGCTATGGAATTCCATAGAATGTGATAAATCACTGAAGCATGAATTGAGATCCATTTGAATGTTCTCTCTGTTACCTGTGTCTCTGTGGCACTATGCTAGCACCTCTGACTCTTAAGCAAGAGGTAGTGGGTTCAAATACCATTTTTTTACAATTTTTTATTTTAAATTCTGTGGGATTCTACAGAATCTCATTAGGAAAAACTCGATTGAAAAATGCGGTTAATTTCAATAGCTGTAGGGTCAGATAATAATTTCACCTGTTGTCGAGTGCCAGTTCCAGAAACTGTCCTCTTTCTTGAACAAAGAAGATTCTGACCAACACCAACTGAATCACGAATATTACTGTTGCCACAAGCATCACTGGGCTAAATATGTGCGAACGGTGAAATGATGAAATGGAATAAATGTCTGCAGTTTTCACCGGGCTTTTTACTAAGTCATCTCAATAAACAACCTAATTCTATCATTTCGAAAAAAGTCTGAAATCTGATTATCACCTAAGAAGATTTTTTGCAAAGACAGAACAAATAAAAACGTAGTCCGCATTGTGAATGATTATCAACTCACGTAAAATCGACTAGATACTCAAGCAGAAACGTGATGTCCCAATTCTTCAAGGGAATGATTATTAAGTATGCAAGCAGAATTCCTCCAATACTTTGGCCCACCATTATTAGCAAGAAACCTGTAATATTCATATCAGAAACTCATTGCTCTGCTCCCTTGATAGGTTGAGGAGAAAGTATCAGTTCCGGGACATTTGAGTATTACATTTAAAATTAAATAAATTTCAATAGTCTTCCATTCACAATGGAGGAAAGAAACTGAATACATTTTAGAATAAAATATCACCTCACCGAATAGAAGATAAGCAATCTGGTAACCTGAGTATCTCATCCCTGCTGTCTGAAGTTGCAAAATGAACTCTTAATTTTCAATTTACAAAATATGAAATCGAATTTGAGTTCAAAATCAAAACCCAATTTATTAAATGTTACCACTCACTAAAGTCGAGACAGGACCATCTTTTACATCAACATGCGAATTATGCTTCCCTTGTAACAGCAATCTCGTGTGTTGCCTACAGCAAAAAAAAGTATCTGTAACCTTAGGCGTTAATTACATGTACAGTAAATTTTAAAATCACAGCTTTATCACGCATGGCAAGATCTGGCTAATTCTACCCGAATTATTCTTTAAGAGATATAAACTTATCTTTCGAGAAGCATTTCACGGATTAGAATTAGATCTATTTGTGACAGTTTTTGATGGTTTCATCAGGTTTACTGGATTCAGAGTTGTGATGATGTTTAAAAAGGATCGAAAGAAGTTTTCCATATCATTTCTTTTGAGCCAATCAGCGAAGGCCCAACATCAAAATCTTTTCATGAACCCAGTGTGAAATTAGTAAGGAAAGACGTGATTGGCACATTTTGGCGGGCAACGACCGGAGAATTGTATCAATAAACTTGAATCGAAACCGATCTGTAATGGACTTTACTGTTGCAAGTAAATTTGAACAAGAATGTACCTGTATGTAATGACCATGTGGATAGCAAAGCACAGATGAAGAGTAAAAGAGCACCACATAGCTGTGTAAAAACTCCCTGAAGTAAATTTAAATTTAGCTTAAATTGAAGTTTGCATTAGATCTACTAAATAGTATTTGAAAAAAAAATGGTTAAGCATACTGCACATTCTACATAATTGCTTATTCACACTGCACGGGAACGGGACCGGGAATTGGACTAGCACAACTGGAAACAATTGGTTATGATTCCTGTTCCTGTCTCAGAAAAGTGTGAACATTTTTGTACAATACATTATGATTCATTAGTCCTGGTTCTGTTCTCTGTTCCTGTCCTGGTCCCATTCCCTGGCAGTGTGAATAAGCCATAAGTCTTGGTTTCCTTATCTATAGTGTTATTAATCTGTCTCTTCATAGGCACAAAGTTAAGAGGCTTCCAAAAGTAATCGGTGTATTGCGTCATGGGCTACCTGAGAACGAATTACCAACAACAATTTTGAAAATTACGTCCAATTCCTACTGTCTGATATCAGCCTATGTATGTACAAAGACCAAAACATTGACCTTTTTGCACTTACTTAAATTTATTTCACTTTCATTAGAAGGTTAAAACTCTTCACAACGTAACAATAATATTGGCATCTTCATTTGTAAAATGATGTGGTATTTAATGTTGCACCGTCAAAGAAATTACTCACACCATCCTGTGTTGATGGTTTCTGATACTTCGTCGTATTTTCCTGGCACCAAGAGATCGAGCAACACCTTAAATGCGTCCAGATAGAAAAATATCCGTCCATAAACATGTCTGGCACTATTGTCCACTTCAATAGTTATCTAAAACATTAACTTTGATTCAAGGACTGCTTTCTTTTTTTTACTCGCCAATTTAAAAAAAATAAAGTCTGTTAAAATGAAGAACCTACCCTTAGAATTAGTAACATGGCGACCACCACAGTACACACGACACGTGGGGAAAATTTTAGTCCTGAAACAATACAGGGATTACATATTATTTTCGACCCAAACTGTAACTTTTTTTTTTTTGGCTTTTCAACACGGTGTTACACAAAGGAGAAAAGAGAAACGTACCTTTAATACAAGATAACGAGTATCTAATTCTTTCTCGTTTCAACTCTTTCTTTCTAACAATAGAAACAAAATTACATCTAGCTGTAACATTAAATATTGCATCAATGCTGAAAAATCAAGAGCTGTGAACATTTCCAGGAGTTCTAGGCTCAGGACAAGAAACTATACTCACACGGCTTTTCTGCGCAAAAGATTTCGAAGATAAACGATCGGCTCTAACCGGAGAAAGGGTGACAACATATCATCTTTCTGTAATGATGGGAACAAAATTTTATTACACAAATGATGTGTACTGTATGTCTATAAACTGTTATCATAGTTAAAAAACTTCAGTCACTGTTTTTGTCGTTCATGACTTCGTTTTTTTTTGTCAACTTACAATACACTAAGTGCAATATTTATGCGTTGTGATGAAGTAATGTGTGAAAGTACCTCTTTGCCTCTAACAATGGAGAAATATGTTTTTATGTTAATAATGAGGTCCAGTGAGTAGGAAATTAGCAACAAAAGAATTGCTAAGAATATTGGAATGTCCAGGGCGATGTACAACTGCGGTTCAGTATCCTGCAAAATCATAAGACTTCAAGGATTATGTAGAGAAAATGGAAGATAAAAAAAACATCAAAAGTTTCAGAGAAAGAACAGCTTCTCACATAATCGATGTACTGCTCAAAGGGGTCGCACTCAATATATTTGCGTATCACATAATAAATCCTGAAAAATATTGGTCTCTTAATAAAATGATCTCTGATTGGTTATGTGACCCTAATTCAGTTATTCACAAGGCTATTTCTGTATTATTGCTGCAGAACCCTGGCAACAATAGCAAATACGAAGTGCAAATAGGCCCTTTTTCAAATATCTGTACTGGTCAAAGTACTTACCATGCACTTGTGTATCCAATACCAACAACATTCATGGGAATGTAATCTTTCAGTGTTATGGTTTGAAATAATGGGTACGCTATAATTCCAACATGAAAAACATTCACGGTTTTTATCAGAACGGTTGCTACAAAAAAAAGAAAGAAAACAATAGGACAGTTACAATCTGACGGTATCCTAAGGTTGATCATTTTAACAACCGAGTTTTCACAAAAAAACCCGACATTTGCTATAATGGCAATATTGGCAGCAGCGGTTTACTATGTAAAATCAAATAAATGCAAACATGTTTGTAGGAGAATTGTGACTAATGTAACACTATATAATTAATACAACTAAATACATATCAAAGAACCCATGTTTTCAGTCTTTAAGCTTAAGGGCTTATTAACACTGAACGAGAGCATTATCGCTTGCAAATGTGGCTGCACCTTCTGCTACATGTATAGTGGATTTTCTTAGTCAGTACTTCTCTAGTCTATTTGGCAACTCTGGTCTGGATGGCCAATGCTCTAACAGGAACAGGAACAGAAGTCTATTTGATTTCCAAACAGTCCTTTTATTTACAACAGTTAATTCTTCTCATACACAGTTTCCCCTGTGTTAATTACATA
>JBCAUG010100400.1:0-21804 GCA_038406175.1 Haplosyllis leylae | reverse complement strand
TTAGTACGAATTTCCGCTTAATTCGAAGGAAAAACTGGCCGCGGAATCATTTCGAATTAACCGTGCCTAACCTGTATGTATGAATGAGATTCCTTAGTTCATTATTATGAATAGATAAATTTACACAGACAAAATCACTGCAAATGTCGCATATAGTAAACTACTCTCAATTACATCTTATAAACACAAATAAACAGGCGTAAGTGCACAATTCTTCAGTGTTTCCAAATTCAACATTGTAAACTATATATTTCGCTTTCTTCACAAGAGAACGATGTCTAATTGATATAAAGTTAAAGAGATATATATTTTACAGTAAATTATTTAAGATTATTTTTCAATATTGAGTATTGCTTATATATATAAACATACTTTAATTCAAAAAGTAACAATGTAAAATAGATTAAGTAGGCAAGAATAGGTTTTTAACAAACTAATGTACAACAGGTCTGTCTGAAACGGGCAATTATACAGGGCCCGTTTACGAGTTAAAAGGTACAAAAAGAATTGCCCGTCAATAACTTCAACACGAAGAAACCACCACGTAGTAAAAAGATGTTTGCTGTAAGCAGGACCCAGAACAAATGCAAAGAAATCAGTACGTTGTAAGTGGGTCTTGTTGTAATTTTAAAAAAAGTGACAAAAAAAAAAAAATTCTGCGAAAAAACACTCGTTGTTGCCAGTTGCTCGTGGAAATCGAACTGGTGCACATTGAAAGGATCCATCTAAATTTACATCCTTTCTGATGGAACTTTGATGTTGTACACGGATCGGAAACAAACAGTAAGTTCTTTAACGTTCTGACATGATATAGAGCGTAGGACTTAAAAGGAACATTCTTTTCAACGTCCAGTGAACATGACTCATGAGTTTCTGATAATGACCCAAATCTGGAATGTGATTTGGTGACATATTTGTTTGAGGAAACTCAAACCACTTTTACATTGATACAGATTAGGAGTGACATTAAAACATTCGGTTTGTCACATTCTTACTTTGTCGTGAGACCCTTCAATTACGTTCGTTTCTGAACGTTTGCAATCAGACATTGAGAATTAATTAATTAGTCAATTAACAACATATTTTTAATGAGATTATCATCGTCTAGCATTAAATGCGAGATTCTGGGATTTGATATGTTAGTGCATCACATTTTAGAGGAATTCAATTGACAATCACACGTAAAATTTCTCCATGGGAAAAAGTGGGCCTGGTGTCTGTTTACAATTGTTCGCACCTTGATATCATTACTGTTCAGTTCAGGATAAATTCAATATCTAACACTTGACAATTAATGAGATTATTCTATAGTTACAAGTGGCAGTTAACTGTACATACATTGTAATGCAAAAATGCTGGGAAAGAGGCACCATCACAACTAATGTAGGTAAATATTTTTAATTGAGTTTCTGTGTGGTACAGATTATGCTTTCACACCAAAGTCCTCATCAAATTTACAACATGTGTAATATACCAGATCCATTTGAACACTTTTCTCAATAGGAGTTATGTATAACCATCTGTATGGACAAGCTTGTTAATTCTGTTTTATCTTTAACAAAGTTCAAAATTTACGTGTGTATCTTAAACCGATAACTATCATAAACAGTAAATATTTAGAATTTTGTAAAACTTTACAATATACATATAATGTTATCTTGTTTTTAATGTTCAAAATGCAAAAGAATAACCGCTGAAAAATTGTTAGTTTCATCGCTCAGAAATTCTACTTTGTTTTGAAAAGCTGTGTCACCATTATTATGTCAAACAGACAGAATAAATTTACTTCTCGTTCCAAACAGTGGCGCATTCCTTTCCAATTATAGCATTGAGATTTCAGCTGTCATCTTTGAGATTCGATCTCACAACTTCTTACATAGCACCATTTCTACAGAATTATAAAAAAAAATTTAAAAGAAAAAATATTTCCCAGGCAAGTGAGATATTACAACGCAAAGAATCCGACTCGTTCTCAGGATAGTCCCCTTTCGGGGGGGGGGGGGGCACTGATAACCTTGTTTTGAATGTCTAGTAATGTATGCCCTGTTGTTCAAAGTCAAGGTAGATCCCTGGATGCCTGCTGCGAGAATTAACTGTAGTGTAGTCTTTGTTTTACGGAATCCTGGAGAAGACGTTACTAGAATTCCAAAACAAGGTTATCTGTATGGTCACACCAAGGAACCTAATGTCTTTCACCAAAAAAAAAACCCCAGAAGGATGCTTATCAGTATTAGGTCATGCCTGAAGTGTCATCAACAGATCTCTCGCACATCTTGTTTTTTTTAGCCACAAGCAACTTAGCAGTGTCCTCAAATACTTCCTATCGGGTATTATTAAGAGTGAAGAGTGTCTGTAAGCAATTTCTGTGAAGTATCATTAAAACTCAGGAGCGTACTTAAGCACATCCTATGAGGTATCTTCAAGCCTATACAGAGCCACCTAGTGTTATTTTCTTGCAAAAAAGTATCTTTAAGCCTCTGACAGAGCCATCTGGTGTTAATTTCTTGCATAGAATATAAATCCGTCCACAAACAAGCAAACACAATAGTGAGAAGATAAGTCGCTCTTCTAGAGCAGGCGCGACTACAAATACAAACGTACCTGTTGATTCTTCCTCGCCAAGCGTGAGGCACGTATTGGGTTCAGAACCGATCGTATGACACGGCCGGGGGCTCCGGCTGCCCCTCCGACGTCTCCTGCATCTCCAGCATAATCCGCCGGTTCTCTTGCACTAAGTGCACCACCATGTACACCACACCGAACAACTAGCAAAACACAGGAAGTCTTTAAGGTACCCCGTGAACAGACAAACAAACTGAAAACATTACCTTCCCGTAACCTTCAGTTGCGGGCGGTAATTTTTTTACGCACTACAGAGAACTGCGCGGTTTCACTCACCACAAAGAGGGCTGTGACGAGTCCGAGGGCACCAGACAGCTTCACAAGGTGGTTGAAGTTGTATTCAAGTGGATCGACGCACGTACTGCAGGGACAGGTTGCTCCTGACACCCCAGTGCCACCTGGTGAGATATGACGATGCAAGGCTTCAAAACGTAAATGTCTTAATATGGAAAAATCAAATATTTCTTTGAAAAAATAAATCTCAGTTTTCTTTAAAAAATTCGCATTGTTGTTATTTGAGTATTGAATACATATAATTCTGATGTCCCTTTCGAAGGTCCTAAAAATGGCTACATATTGTTCTACGAATGTTGACCGATATAAAACTCGCACATCGTTAGCACGTGTTAAGTAACACTGACAATAATTTGAATTGCCTATATAATTAAAGCTCTTCTGATTCGTTTTTCACTTTTTCTTAAATTTTCTATGTGCTCACATAGGAACGCTTTTGTTCTCATAGAAACGACGTTGTTACCTGTGCAGCAGGCAGACTGACGTCCTGTGGCGGAGCAGCATGTCATCTACAAACACAGGTGGGTCATGTTGTAAAGTTACTTCCACAGTTGGGAACATTTGTATTCTTACTTCTACCATATTCAACTCATGTAGACTTTGGTGGTTTTAAATGGATTAAAAGGATTGTGTATCTTATTCTAACACGGCGGGCTGGTCTCTGATGCTCCAGACCAAGATTTTTCGAGCCACATTGTCTAGGCCAACAAAGACCAGGTAAACAAGCTGCTCGCTTCGGTCTCAAAAAGGAAAATTCCCTTGAAAATAAGCATCACATCTCTCTCATTATTGGCCAAGCAGTAGACAACAATGTATGTGATTTTTAAGCCAAATATTAGCAAGATCTGATGCTTACTTTCAAGGGAATTGGCCTTTTCAGAGACCGGAGTGAGCAGCTTGTTTACATGGCAGCCATGACACTTTCTCCCGGAGAAGGCCAACTCGCTCACGGAGAGCCATGAAGGCCAATTGGCACCTTACCAGCAGGTCTGTGTCGGCTCACCAAGACCGGGTGGGCTGGGTTGAGTTCAACCCAGACCAGCTGGCAAGGTGCCAATTGGCCTTTCGAGCCTCTCCGTGAGCGAGTCAGCCATCTTCGGAAGAAAGTGTCATGGCGGCTGGGGAGAGAATGCTGCTCACTCTGGTCTCTGAAAAGGCAAGTTTCCCTTGATTTAACATCAATGCCGTGTTAGAATAGGAACAGTCACCTTGGTATTGGTATTTGTTGTCCCAGACCTCAGACAGGGGAAGGCCACAAAGACCTCGGGCTAAAGCCCTCGGTCATTGTGGCCTTTCCCCTGTCCTTGGTCTGGGCCAACAAAGACCGCAACCCCGGTGATTGTTCCTTAAGCAAAAATACTAATTTCAGTACCCTAAATTGTAACGTAAATAGTCCCGGGCTGTGCATAGCCTTGTGTTGTATAGTATATACCTGCTATCATTGCGGACATTCCAATTTCAGACTTGTGTAATAATAAAGTATTTGAAGAACGGGCTTGGCATTTTAACACATTAGCAAAGGGGAAAATGGTGCCACCTGTGTTGAATAATAAGGAGGAACGCCACCAAATGTTCCAAACAGGGCTACCAGAGGCGACACAAAAAGGACTAACGTCTTCATTTTTTTCCAAAGAAAGTATGAATTTACCGGCCAACACGGTGGGTGTCCCATACCGGAGGGATCGCCGGAGCTCAGGTTGGGGTCGCTGAATCCACAACAATGTAACATGTGCTGAACGTCCTGCTTCGTGTCGTTACCGCTCGCTGCCCATCTCCGCACTGAAATTATAATCCAACAAATGTAGGGTCCATTCAGACCGACCTACGATTGCGAATGCCGTTTAATATAGTCATGTGGATTTCTTGCGGCTAATCTCCACAACATTCAATACCAGGGGACACAAAAAAAATCCAAGACAAAAATTTTAATCTCCACATTTTCTTTGACATCTTGACTGTGAATTTTAAGCAGGTTAAAACATGGATAAACGCGGTTTAGTTTGTCAATTTAGATTTCGATTATTTCCACGTTGAACTCTGCAAAATCATTGTCGTTACTAAAATAAGTAATGAAAAAGTACAGACAGTGATACAGAGCAATTTGTCTTTTACCAAAGCAATAGACGCCATGTAGAACTTTTTAGAATGTCGATCAAAGCAAAAAATCAAAAATAAACAGAGAGAGGGGGAAAATGAATTTTCTGACTTCAGTAGTACTCGCGTGTGATACTTACCGAGAAGAGGAATAAGGTCGCTAGAGTTGCAGGCGAGGCACATAGCGCTGAGTGAGGTGAAGAGAAGAAACATTAACCCTAAGGCGATCACATACTGTGCAGGGTTAAGATTAATAAACAGTTGTTCAGTTGTGGAAAAAGCCTCTGAAGTGTGCGATGGTGTTTCAGGTAATTCCTACTTGTGGTTTAACTAGTGAAACAGATTGTGAATATGAGCCGCCTGGTTCGGTCGCCTCCCTGATGAGCAATGACAATTTGGAGATTTTTGTCTTATGGTGGTCACCCCCCCCCCTTTACGGCCAGAAATCGATTCTTTTTAAAGAGAAACTGCATTCAACTTTCCACTTAAAGAGAGATTTCACTGTGTCATATTTCAGTGCTTCTGAAACATACACACGACCTTGAACTGCAGAAAACAGATTGTTGGAGTGTGATCCATAGAACACAAGTTCACTGATTCTGCAGTGCCTCTGTCATTGTTGTATGACGGGGAGAGAGTTCACAATAAAGCTGGGGGAAATGGTCAACACGAGAAAATACAAATCCCTTGGGAAATACCGGCTTGCGAGTTACTATGCGTCATGAAACGTTAGTCATTTTTATCTCTTCAGTAGAACGATTGGGTGGTGCTCCGGGTGAAAAACAGATCATGACCCTTTTCACTAAACACAAAACATAATGTCCCAAGTGCCACAATAAGATGTCACATGGTTGAAGAGGTGGGAGCTGTTCCTTGTTTGCGAATTGCTCACAGTAGCGAACTCGCCCATACACGCTTCTTATAATCCAATCAATCTCACTGCAGAAATAGCGCGTAGGAATTACTTCATTGCTGTAAAATATATTACAAAATGTACAAAAGATAGAAAGACTACACTGGCTTAGTAACGGTTTTACTGATGCTGAAGTTGTCCGTTAAACTGTGCCATAAAACCGGTTGCCAGTTGAAGGCGCATCAGGAATTTAGTGGCTGTAGGAAGTGTGTGTCTGGAGGTAATACTTGAACAAGTCTGCAAGTGACCGTTGGACATGTCGTCTATGTGAAGATTCTAATCAAATAATATAGTAGAACCTGTTTTATTAACCCACCGCATTGCCAAGTTACTTGCCATAACCTGCCAGAATTAAAACAAAAACATTTACTTATTCACCACTGAAAAAGATATATTTTCCATTGTGTGGTCTGTTCACACGGGGGTGGGGGGAAGGGTACAATTGTAACCCCCGGTCAGGATTGTAACCCCCCTCGGCCAGGGATGGGCACCCCCCTGCCCCCACACCAACCAGGGATAGGACAGCATAGCGAGCACTTACTACGCGGCGGGCGGTATGCCTCCTGCGTTCACGTAGGAGGACTTTCTTGTTTGCAGATGCTTTCAAAACTGTAAGTGGTCTTACAAATCAGATTCTTTCATGCGTGTATTAGTACAGACAGTACGTATGAAAACAATAAGCCTTTGAACACGGATCATTTCATATAACAGAAGCTCAAATATATATATTTTTTTTTTTCAAGGATACAATGAAGAAGAGTCGTTCTGCTTTCTGTACCATCTGAGTGACGACTCCGAAAATTGCGATCGGTAAGACGACGACTCCGAGTGCTGCGGTAAACGTCTGAACGGAATAATGCGCATCCAGTGTGTTGTGATTGTGCTGGTACAAGACCGAGGCAATGATCAGTAATAAACCACATACCTATGCGAGGCAAATTGAGCATTATCTTCAATCACCAGTAAAGCTATGTTTACACGTAGCGTTTTTTAGCCCGTTATTCAGACCGTTTTAAAATGGGTTCAATGTATTACCATGGTGCTGTTTACAATTACATTAATAACATTAAAGGTGCCGCTGGCAAAAACGGTCTGAAAAACGCTATGGGTAAATGCACCCCAAGTATGCAGTGATGTCAGTGATGAATTATTTACTCGTGGATGTACTCACTGGATCTAGATCTAAAGTGTCCGACTGTGACCCAGTGATGTGTTAAGGTGAAGGTCATTCCCCTCCCATATCACACTACGTAACAGCCAGCTGTGACACTTCAGTAATGCTCACTCCCAAGACAACTTGGTACTGCGAAGGTATTCAATAAAAGGCAACATTCCAATAGTACATCTCTGTGGTGGCAGCTCAGATCAAAATATGTCCTGATAACTTGTAAATGTAGTGAGAACACACATTTCATACCCCATACAAAACACTGACATCATCAGTTGTAAGTATCAACTCACAATTTCGAAGGTTGGCTGTAATATAGCAGTGAATCCAGGATCTGGTCTGGGGGGGGGACAGAATTTTTTTCCGAGATTTTGCACATGTAGTGAAGCAAGCCAATATTGGCTGGGGTGGGCCCTGGAAGCTCTTCCATTTTAAACTGTCAACTGTGCATTCTCCCACTTTTCTTGGTACCTTTTTTTCATTTTTTTGGATTTACATTTGTGTGGATACATTACAAAATATCTATTTCAATATGAAAAAATCTGGCCATTTTGACAAGTGTAATATTCCTTTTCTTAATGTGAGAAAATCAAGGATCTTATTTGTTCTTTTGGTTTTGTTTGCAGATACATTACTACGCCAGGGGTGTGGCCCACTTAGGGCCCCAGAAGCCGTAGCATTTTTAATTGTCAAATATGTATTCTCTCACTTTTCTTCAAAATTTTTAACTAACATTTAAGTAGGCACACTACAAAATATCTATTTTGATACAAAATATCCTAGCAACTTTTTTTTCTTTTGGTTTAGTTTGCATATACATTAGTCTGTAAACTAGGGGTCTGGGGCCCACTTGGGGCACCAGAAATGGTTGAATTTTTAACTTCAAAATATCTATCTTCCTACTATCCTGAGCAATTTTTTTGAAATTTCAAAACAATTTTCATTAAATATTTAATAATTCTCAGACATTTTTAATGTAATGCTGTATGCAAAAATACTTCAATCTTTGCAGAGAAGATAGGTTATGGCTTGAGTCAATATAATGTAGAGCAACCAGGGGTAATTTCAACAGGGGGGTAATTTCGACACCCTAACACAAATCAATTCCTGATTTGAATGAAGATCATAAATCTTAACGTTTCACAGTATAATATCATTAAACAAGTCAAATCCAATATATTGTAACTGAAAACACATTTTGTAACCTGCTTATGTAATGAATATATATCAAAATAAATAAATGCCTATTTCTGCAGTGACCCTTAGAACTATTCTTAAGAGATAAGTAATTATGATTCCTTTGCTAATGTTGAAAAAAAATTTTTCTTTGTATTTTTCAATGTGATATGTTGAATTTAGTACCTAAAATATCATCCTATCTCACTGTGATATCAAATCTAGATCTCCAATGTTTTTTAACTGATGTTTGAAAATTCCGTAAAAAAATATGGGGTCCCAGGGTAATTCTGACATAGGTATCAAAATTTGTCATAATTCTGCAAATGTTTACAACTCTGTCACAATAATTACAGAATTCCTTAAAACTAAGTCTGCTGGAGTGATGTAATAATTATTTCAATAATATTCAATATATAACCTCATATATAACCATCTTCCATAAATGAACTCTAAATTTCAAAAAATATCAATATTTCCTGGAGAGATATGACACACATGTTATTATAAGAGACCTATTTAATGAATTTAATAAATTATTGTAACTTTCTTTAGTAAAAAAGATAAAATAAGAGTAATTAAGACAAACTAGCATCAAATTTCTTTCATATTAGTTGTTCTGGTAATTTTCTAGCTGTTTTGGGGACCCCCTGGTGAAATTACCCCTGGGGTGGTGAAATTACCCCCCTCAGAATGTTGACAGATAAACCCTCACTATTCAGCCATTTATTTTCTGATCAAACTGTAATAACTATGCATAATTATTTATAAGGTTTGTTATATAATTATCACATCCATTATTCAAAAAAGTAATTGGTTGGTTTTTCACAACCAAAATCTGTTTAGGGTGTCAAAATTACCCCCAGTTACTCTACAAATTCACATTTTCATCCCTAATTCCATTCCTAATTCTGTGCCTAATGCCATCTAATTGTGCCTTCTCATTAACTCATAACTCAAACTCGTAACTTGGTCTCATCCCTTTTCCACTCCTGAGTGCAATCCTACCTTCCTATTGGCTGTCTAGAATGGTGTCTGAGACCAGACACCATTAAATTCTTTGCACAAGTGAATCTGACTCAGACCCACAAGTGGATCTGAACCTCCATCTTGTTTGTTTACATTTTTGGAAGACCACATGGTATTGATGTGATGTCATGGATCCAAGAGCCAATGAGTGGCCTTGATTTTGGTCACATGACCAGAAACCCATGCTTTTCCTGCCCTTTTGGAATGTAAACAAAGACAAGGAGGAAGAAGGCCAAGATGGAGTCAGAACTTCAAATTATTGTTAATTTTCTGGCTTTTTTGTCATGGAATAAAAAATTCACCACATTGCAGTTGGTGGATCCAGTCCAGACTCCACTCATAGGCATACAGACACCCCTCCCCTTTGGGTCGGGGGATCTGAAGGCCTACTCGTGGAGTCTGGCCCGGACCCACCTCCTTGCAATGTGGTAAAGTATAGAACATGATTCAAAGTAGATCTAGATCTATAATAGACCAGAGCCTATTCTGGATAAGTTCTACATCCATGCTTTACCTTGACTACACCCTGCTAGATCTACTCTGCATCGTCAGAAATTTTTACCTCCATATTTTGTGAGGAATAAGGGGACTGACCCAGATTCTAGATTCAGAAAACGGACAGAATGCTTGTTGGGATGATTTCATCTGGTGTTAATCTGTTTTTACCAATAAGTTTGGATTTAATACACAAATGAAATGGTTTTCAGGGTATGTAGCAAAAAAGGGTTTGTCTATGTTTTCTGTTTGCAGTTTGTTTTGAAGTAGATCTAAACCTCATGATTCTGCTTTGAATGTGAAAGTTTCACCAGAAGGGCACCAGGGCGGGGCATGAGGCCACCCGATCACCTCAGAATAATTCCAATTGCCTCGGGGCATGAGGCCTCATGCCCATGCAGTTTGAACTAGTTTTTTATTCCCCTCTGCCTCTCAGTGCAAAAAGTTCGTTTATGACATTTAGTGTTGACTTGTCTCCACCACCTGCAAGAACAATCCCCACCCCATCTGCATTCACAGAGCCACAATAGGCCTTCATAGGTCCCCACCATGGGCCCAAAATTTTGGGACAAAAACCCTCAATCAACCACTTAGGTGATTCTAATGAGCCACCAATTAACACATTTTTCCCCACTTACAACACTTATGTGTGACAATTGAAAATAAAGCAATATTCCATTTGGTCTGCATTTTTCTCCAACTAAAGGCTTGTTCACACCAAGTTTCTCTGTCACCATAACAAACTTCTTGAGTCAGGGTTTTTTGGTGGCTTGTTGGAGTCACTTTAGTGGTTGGTTTGGCTTTTTGCCCCAAAATTTTGAGACCATGGTAGGGACCTACAAATGCCATTTGCCTTTCTGTGAACATTGATGGGGTATTGGTTGTACTTTGAGGTGCTGGGAACACCTCAGCACTACATGTTGTAATCAAACTTGTTTGCACATTTTGCACTGAGAAGTGGTGGGAACTCAAAAACCTAGTTTTGCACCCTTGTGCCTTCACACCCAACACCCCCTCAAAAAACAAATACTGATGATTTGGGGAAATCAGTCATTTGCAATCTGACCTTCAAAGAGGTAACATCTATGTTCCTAATGTTCCTATGTTCCACCTTGTGAAACTTTCACTGCCCGATATTTTTTATAAAGGTCATGGATAAGCTATTTGAGTTTCTGGTGATGTCTGGAATAGTACCAGTCATGTGAGTAGTTTTACTATTTAGAAGCCTTATTTACCCTGTTCATGAATAGTTTAATTGTAAAAATATTACACATAAGAAGCAGATAAGCTGTTTAACATTTTGTGAGACCCCCAAGGCCTTGCAAAGCAACATTTGGTATACTTTTGGCATGAAGTATTGATGATGGGGTTCAATGTCAATTGGTGATTTGTAGAGGACACAATAGAGTATCTGAATACAATCTTGAAATTATCTGATTAATGCTTGCCAGATAAAACAGATTAGGAACCTGTCTTTAGTTAGGTCCTGCAAAGTAGGATTGTTGTATGGTCTAGGTTCTTGTGGACACTGTAAAGGTCTTTTTTGACTCTATAATCTCATAATTTGCTAGTTTTTGGAGCTCATTAAAGCTAACTGAATATTTGGGAATCTTTCTTTCAAACATTTTTGTTATTTCTGACACAATAATAATTACTTAAACCACCTTAGCCTGGCACTAGACTATTTTTTGTCTGGTGTACAAGTTTTGGACATTGGAGTAATGTTCAACATTAGGGGTCTGGTAAATAAGCATTCATTTACAATATAAAGGGATTCAGTGTTGATTTGATGAGGACACATTGGAGTATCTTAGACATTCCAAAACATTTTGTGATTGATGAGTCCATGATAAAATTAATGTTGAACTTTACACTTCTCATTTGTCATCATTTCAGGCCAAATTTTGATAAATGGTTGAGAAGTCAAAATTGACATGGAAGATGAAAATAAACATGTTCTAAGGGGTTCCAAGGTGAAAATAAGAAAATATTTACCAAAAGGCTACTGAAGGCAAATTTGTTGAATACTTCTGTGGGATCAATCAAATGTGAAATTGTTAACATTAGATGCTGAAGTTGACAATTTTTGGCACTATTAAGTGTGCACATAAACCATCTAATCATATAGTGCATGGTAATTTCTCATTGGCAGCTTAAGATACATCCTTTCTTTGCCAAATTTGGAAACCTTAGGAAATATCCTAGAACCTATTTTGGTCATGTTTGAAATATGTCAATTCACAATGACTCCAGGGCCATTTGAGTTTATTATATTTTTTTTCAAAAAAAGACCATTTCAAAAAATCAAAGATATCTCAATAACTCAGTGACAACATGCAGATACTTAAATTTAGCCTAAGGTAAGCAGTATAGAGTACATGATGGACAAGTTATTTTGGGGATGTGACACATTTAGGGTAGGCCATGGGTCATCAAAGTTCACTTTTTGACACATTCACAATTGGTTAAAGAGTACCTAGCATTCACTTATTCAAACATATTGTGTAACCGGACTTGACAACTCAGACATTAAAACTCTCACAAGGGAAAAGAAAAGAGATTTCCAGAATAGCTAATATATGTGGGGCCGGGGGGGGGGGGTTGAAAACATGAACCATGACGTATTTGAAACAATTTAACAATTTGGTAAAATATTTAAAAGTTTCACAGAATCCGGAAATGTTACGCACCACCTGGTTTCCGAAGGGAAAAAGGCATCCGGTGTTAATAAGTTGCGAATCATCATCCCGCCCACGACAGTCTACTCCCAAGATTCAGTTGTTTTATAGATGTGATTTAGGTGAAGCTGTACGACATCTGTCATAAATCTCGCGAGACGATTGAATGAAGATTCTTCAACGCGTTTGAAAGCGATTTTTTGGAGGGGAAATTTATCAAAATCAAAATACACTCGAGTGAATGACCAATCATATTTTGAATATTTAACAAAATATGTAAATGTAGGATTGGTGTGTTTTAAGTATCCTTGTTCAAAGATTTCAACCGAATTGATAAATTTGTCAATATCCAGCAGATGCGATGCATATAGTTGTGTAGTGTTACAGCTAATGTAGTGGATTCAGTTATTTGGCATCGGAGAGACACTGCTTAGATATTATATATCAAGTAATATACAACACAATATCTGATGTCTTTAGGTTTACTTGAATAGGGGCTTAGAAAATTGATAGATGGTTCATTCAGGTAGCACAGCAGTTACAGGCAATTGCTTAATGCTGCATTTGGTACATTAGAGACACCGCAGTCTACCAAAGATAGCAAAAGAAGATTAAAGTTCGAAGCAATTTTAATGAATGCTCTTTAGGTTTATGCCTTTAACAGAAGTTCAGCCACATAAAGGGAATGCAAATATAAACTAACAAATCAGAACAGCTAAAAAATCAGTTCCTTTCTATACTTTGAAAGACTAAAACCAACGTTCTGAGCACCTGAATTGTTGTGTTTCCGTCTTCATTCATTTTGCGTTGTTAATTGTTTAACTTATCAGTGGGTCAGTTAAAGAACAAAAAAAAAAAACCGTGCTAAGGTACACATCTGCTATTTGGAGTCTAATCAACTGCAATTGACCTCGGGGAGTAAGAAATCCTTGCTGTAAAGTAGAGCCAAGTTCAGTCCCATATCTTGTTCCTAATGGATCATTACTATGCCAGTGGCTGTACACAGGAATAAGATGTCTTTGATGAGATTGTATTAGCTGACAGTGTGAACTACAGTAGTCGGGGATTAAGATGGGGATCCATCGAATTACAGTAGCAAGTTATTACTAAATTTGGATTGGTAGATGAGAGCCCTGAGCTGAAACCAGGGACGGTAATTGTAATCCTGGTTCTGGTTAGTCTCCACAAGGAGACTTCTGTGATGCACTCACTCACAACTGGCAGGAGAAAAATGTTTAAAAATTTTTTAGTTCACCCTAAAATCTCACCAGATGTGACACATAGTCGTACCCTCCCTCCTCTCGTCCCCCGCCCCCTTTGGATTTTGGCAGATTTGGATTCAACATCAAAAGTTGGGAACCCACCCTACCCCCACCCCCCTGCCACCTGAAATAGGGAATTTGGATTTTAGGCAGATTTGGTCTGAGCATTTAGTGAGAGGTGGATCCACCTTGCAGAGACTAATTTATCCGGAAGGTTAATGTCTCGTTCTAAATGTAACTGGGTGTCTGCATGAAAATTTAAATTTATCTTCGGTACTTATTGGTGTCTAGTTAGATCTACCTATGTGGTTGACGGGTTGTTTTTCGTCACTTGTTTTGGAAGCTGGTTAGTAATGCAAACAGTCACTAGGCGCAGCAATGTTCTGATTGACAGGAATCTGGACGTCATATATATTACAGTCATTGGTTATGTGTGGCTCACCTATGACTTCCATGACATGCGTGTGAGTTAGGTGCAGCTCACACAGGAACTACCTGAGTGGAACTGCCACTTCTTGATATTTTTCTCTATTACTTGTGACTGAAACTTTGTGGATCATAAATTGACGGTTACACTGCAAAACGTGTGCTGATGTATTATGTGGAATCAGGTGGTTTATCTATCGTCATAGACAGTACTTCTGGCTCCTTCACTGACGATTCCATGTCCTATCCGAGTGGCTCAATATGGTGTTCAGGTTTAGCTAAAGTCTAGGTCCAACATCAGGCTAATCTGGTCCCTAATCTAGTCACGCAACAGGACCCATCAAACTGTTAAATGGAATTAGAAACATTTAGCAGACAGTGAATTCCATTACAGACATCAATGAACTTCAGTTGATGTCTCTGCATGGATTCAGAGGTACAAAGGAGTTACAGCTGAATTTTTGATTACTACATTGATACTAATTTTGTGGAATCCCTGTGTGACAAAAGATTAAATGTTAATTGTGTTCGGGTGCTACTATTGACATTTTTGATGAACAATGACCTAAACTATTTGAATTTAGAATTTAAAGACCTGGTGAATATTTTACTAATTGGTCAATGGGAGTCAACAGTTCATAGCACATACTGATTGAATGTGTCGCAATTAGACTTGTGTGAGAAGCTTGGGAAATGTACAAGTAGAGACTACTCTAAAGTGAACCCACACGTCTTCAACAAGTTCCTGGATGGATGTGGGTGATAAGACAGAGTTAATTTGATCACGCCGATTCACTTCGAGGGAAATATTTTTAAACATAATGGACGCCTCTACCAATTATGATTACATATCAGCAAATATCAGAAACGTCTCAGATGCACAAAGTAAAATCCAATCGCTTGCAAATAATGCATGAACAAAACAACTGCGGTTTCCCCAAAACTAACGCGGGAAAGTTTCCAAAGTGATTTGAGAAATTAAGCGAAATTATTAGACCGCACTGTCTAGAGTTAGTTGCAATACAAAATTGTACTAATCACCTGCTCTTTGAAGGCAAACAAGGGGTTACCACACAACCAGTTTGAATTTCGTAATATTTTCCTCATTAAAGTGTTCAGTTTAAATCAGTTTAAGCGTCGCCATCAGTTGGGATTTCTTTGTAGTTTTATGCCGTGACTTGCGGTTTCCAGAAAGAAAGGGAAATCGGATTGAATATCACTAATGCAACAATCACTGCACAGAGCTTTCTTAAGTTTTTCTCCTTCTGGGCGAAAAAATATTACACCTTCTGTCAGTGACTTACAAACTGAACAGGTGTCCAATGAACAGATTGAAATACTGATTACGTACGTTTACCACGGACCAAACGATTGATGATAGTTCGACGGAGACAAAGGAAAACATGTAGCCCCGAAATGGTACGTCAGGAGATCACTTTAATTTTGAAATTGGCCATTAATTGTCGTGTTTTCCCGAAAGCAGCTGACACCAATCCCCAATTCATCTCTGATAGCTAAAACTTGAACGATTGCATTGTTGAAGAAAAAAGCATTCTGCAGAGTGATTCATCTACTTGTCACAAGTGAAGTGATGTACACCACTAAATATTGTAGCTACAAAGATCATGACTAACTTCCCATTTTTAACATGATATTGCTTTCCAAGAATACAGGACAATATCCGACTGCAAAGATGATTCTAGGCTTAGGTTGTGACTGCGCATCTACCATGGCTCTACTGTTAGAAATCGTCTGATACCAACGATTGTTTTTTAAAATATTTTTGGGTGACATAAGTCTTTTTAGGGAGGCCACTGATGTTTTGGACTTCTGGTGACGTCTGCCTTGGGTTTCAAAGCCAAGGCGGACCCCTTACGTACTTTCTTGCCTGGATGCGATACCAACGATTCTATGTTTTTTCTTTTCTCGCTCCAATGATTGGTTTGAGTGTTCTCTTATCATGAATCGATAAGGATTTGTTGTTACCAGTCTCCAGCATAATGAAAGAGACTGAAGGTATTACTCGGATGGAAAACTACCAGAGACAAATGGAGTATTTGCCAAAAACTCCTCTTATGTTAAACATACTAGATTGGAAGTGGACTTGATTTGTGTACATGCATGGCCAGCTTCTGTAGGTTCATTTCCTTATTAGCTTCTTGACTCAGCTTCAGCACATACTTACCAGAATGAGTTTCATCCTGACAAGGAACCATAGTGAAAGATTTAGAGGTCTGGAATCTTCAGATCGCACATTTGAAAACAACAACCCAGATTTCAACCTGCCAAAAGTCGATAAGTGCACAGAATCGGTCAATTTCAAAATGATAAGACCAGTTAAATTCAGTCAAAAAGACTGTGTGTTGTGTCTTTTATTGGATTTCTGCTTCAAAGACACATACGTACGCACAAAAGATTCAACGTTGAAATCTGATGTATTCATGGTAACTTGATAATCATGGTCTAATCTGGCAGAAAGGTTCGTTTCATGCCATAATGTCATGGGTTGATATTTCAGTTTTTTTGGAAAAAATGTTATCCGCAAAGTCGTGATACATCTTTTTACAATTAACCATTTAAAATCTTTACTCAAGGTATTCAGACGTATTTGTACGGACTGACTGTGAGAGTAACGCGCATAAAACAGCTGGTTGTACTCCCGAGATGTCATTTTCAGTATCAGTTTGAGTGGCATTCTTCATTTCCCTAAATGTTGGTCAAGCCACTTAAGCTGATGGGCCGATTGCTTGGTGGTGGGATATTATTAATACGTTGAGAACCTCCTTCCAAATCTAACCACAATTGCAAGTTCTGACAAGGAGTAGTCGGCCCGTCTCAATGAAAGACTTTCATCAATGTGACGAGGACAAAGGAAGTAAACGCCTGATTACATTAGTTTTGGGTGAATTTTTCGCCCTAAAATTGCACTTAGTATTTTTATATAGTCCAGACGATATGACATGAAAATCTATTTGATCTAACAGACAGCAAATGGAAACGAATAATAACTTACCCCTATGTCAATTCCAATCTATTGAAAGACAGACTCGAAGCTGTACAAAGGAGAGAATACACGTAATCAATGTTCAGTCTTGTTCTTTTTTGTCTCACAGATCACACACCAGAGGCGTTACAGGTCGATGCGGTCATGTCTTCAGGAGGAAGTCGATAAAGAACTAGTCGCGAATGGTAAGAAAACGTTTATTGTTGTCGTTTTTATACCCTTTGCAAGTTATGTACGTTTGTGCTTATTTCATAATTTTTGAAGTAAAGATTTTTTAAGCTTTAAAAGACGACACATTGAAACGCACTACATGAAGTAATCTACCAAATTATCCATCGATAAAGACATATTTGGAGAACACTGGAATTCCTTCCCGAAAGTAATTACTTTTTATCAATCACTGATTTGCACTCAGTGTGAATTTTGGTGTTTTGGGAAAGCTTTTACAGTAATTATCCATCTCAACATGGTATGCTTTTACTTTGACGAAAAAGGAAAGTTTCAAAATATGATCTGTCTAGTTATCAGCCATGAAATAAAAAATAAATAGCAACATAAAGAGTTTGATGTTCAGTTGGTAGGAATGGAAGTTTTTGTTTTCTATGCTTTTGCAGTAACTAGCTTGTCATCAGGACTTTACGTTGTTGATGGGTTTACTCAGACTTGAGCCAATAGGATAAGTTTGGTTTCATAATCGATGTAAATAAAGAACCTGAGAAGAATAAGGTCTGACATGATTATCCAGCAAGTAAACACTTACTGAAAGGCAGGAACAACCCCGTACAGCCTTGGCCTGACTGAGTCTCAATATTACATTATTAGAGCTAAAAAAAACAAGGAACGTGTGGACTCAGTACGTGCACAAATCCTGCCACAGTAGTCGCACGAGATAAATTCGGTTGGGTACACTGTACAATAACTGTCAATATACAGCAAAGTTAATTGCGTCTGATGACAGTGTAACCCCAGGAAAATGCTTTTGGTGATTAAAGCACATTCCCTGTCGTTTTCTGCTTAAATGAAGAAAAAAATAGTTCCTGGATGAGTCCCTGATCTATTTTGGAATTAGATTTTCTAGCGTGTTATGCAGAATTGTCGCAGTACCTCTGTACCTCTGCTACATGCATGTAGGGAAAGCGACTGGCTGCCATGCTGGCCGTCAGGAGGTCAGCAGGTGTTGCACCAGAGGTGAATCTGAGGAATCCACTACATGCAGGTGAAAAAGGATGCAAGCAAGGGATCCACCCTGGCTTTGAAACCCAGGGCAAACATCACCAGAAGTCCAAAACAGAAGTATCAGTGGCCCCACAAAAAAGGACTTGTGTCCTCCAAAAAAATTTAAAAAAAAGAGAACTGTTGCAGTAAAAATGCTGCTCATCTTTGCTGCATAAAATTGCTAGTATATTTTTCTTGGTTTTAAGTAAAACATGATTCTGCAATCAATAGTTTCTGTAGAATAAGCTTTGAGCAATGTTTTTACATTGATAACCTGATCTATCAGCATTGATCATGCACTGTCAGGAAGAAAGATGTGCTTTTAGTCTGCCTATTTTAGAACATTTGTACCAAGATGTGAAGAAGTGTTACCTTGCTGAATTCACTTTGATATGTAATTCAAACTTCTTAAATGTGACTGTGTAAATTGTGAGATATGACTTTAGGAAATACCTTATGCAACAGAGTGAAATGGAGTGCTTTGTCGACAGGCGTCAGTGAACTAGTTGTTTGAAATTAAGTGAAAATCGATGAGTTGACAATCAACATCTAGAATAGGGATGTGGACTTTGTTGTTCGTTCATTCAAATTGGACCCTTGCTTCCACAATTTTAGACTGAAGAGGCACCAGAAGTCAACTGACAGAAGTGATTATTGAATGAGTAGTAATTCACTGAAAAGGATCGCGCACCATAATCGAATATACTCTTCCAGAACACGACAATTTTATATGTAACATATATGTTATATGTGTAACATAAGGTTGACTGTGCATCACGAACTTGTAAGTCAGCTTCTTTTGTAATGGAAACCTATCGGCTGATGTTTATTGTCATCTTCTTCCAGATTAAAGTTTCTTTTGTCTTCCTGTCTAGAAAAGACTAGGAAATTAGAATCCATGGTCTTATTGTGTCACCTTATCAGTAATAGCAAAGACGTTTACACGGTTTGTTTGGTACTCTGTGAATGCTGTGACAAGTTCCATAATTTGTTTTCTCAGGGTCTCCCCTCTAACTGGAAAACCTAGAAAATTAAAAATGCACCTGGAAAACCTGTAAGAATCAAGTAAGTAATTTTATTCAAATACCCCCAAAAAATAGATGAAACCTTAGATTCTAAGTCACTCCATATCAGAAGCTTGAAAAGGATTTTTACATTTTGTGTGGAGTTTTTACAAAATAATATTTTTGATTTTGCAGATATTTATCCAAGAGGATTTAGGGACAACCTTTGTAGAAAATACTTGGAAATTTACTGAAAAATCACGTAATTTTATGTGAAAAGTAGCAACTATCGCTTTATTGACCAACTACAGTGTCTGATAATCTTACGCAGATAAATGATGTCAAAGAATTAAGCAGTTAAGAAATAGAAGGTCGTTGTTTTATTCTGTTGTTAAGACAATAATGGCTATGTCCTGATGCAAAAAAGAATAAGAAAAAAAAACTACTACGAACGGAGTTTGATCGAAAATTCCTAAAAGTCTGTTTGTGGTTTCAACTTAGGAATGCTTTCCTTTGTGTTTGTTGAAATAGTATTAGTGACATTTTAGAGACATTATGCTCCTTCACAAATCTCGAAGCATTGTAACACCCAGCCGTAATTACAATTGTGTTTGGTTTCTGGTTTTTTTTAAAACTATTCTTGCTGTCGTCAGGGTTTTTATCCGGAGAAAGGACCATTTTTTTTGAATTGTAAATCTGAACAGTGGTAAATAACTTTTTCCTGAAACAATGCTTATTTCGTCTAGATCTGTTTTATTTATTTATTTCTTCAATCAAATTATTTGGAAATTAATACTTTCTTTGAATAAGTTGATTCCCGAATCTTTTTTGTGTAAATAGCACTGAACTTTGATCTAGATCGATCTGGAAATGGGAAATGTATGTTCCAGTGTCAATTTAAGCAGAAAAAACAATCCTTGTATTTGCATGTGTACTCTCATGTTTGGTGAATTAATTGTTAGTGTGTCACCAACACACACTAATAGACACTCAAGATGTCAACTTATGTCTTCGATTACGATCAAACTTTTTTTTGCTTTTGTTACAGTCGGTGATTTCTGGTTTTCACAATCGACATCTACAAATACAAAAAAAAACAACAACTATTTTTTCATGATGGTGCCCTATTGTACAAATCTCAGTAAATTAAACCTTTTCCCAAGCCCAATACAGGTCAACAAGAATTTTTGGTGACTCATAAGTCACCTTATTGATTGGAACCTGGGATTTGTCTTCATTTTCACATGATTTTTGGGCTGAAGAAAAAAGCTCCGGCTTTAAAAGAATCACCAGGCGAAATTGTTCGCTGCTTCAATTTTGCGTGAAGTGATAACCCACTGCGCTTTTTTAAATGGGTCACAAAAATCTGTAGAAAGAACGGATACAAATACCTCAGGTCTACATCGATCAAAACCAAACCACAGAGCTGAACCTGTTTCATAAAGGTGCGTTGAAAGTAACAACTAAGCCTGGTTAAGAATAAGGTGCAATTAGGCAAAGCTAGCAGGATATCGCTTTGGCGTTTCCGATAGTTTTGACAAGACTCATTCGTAAAAGATAACAGGAAGTTTGTAGAAGCCCTCTTCAGGAATATGTTGTCAACCATGCTGTAGTGACAATGGCACGTCACTGCAGTTACAATTTTCATTAATTTGTGCATCTTTCGGAAATTTGGCAGAAGGCATATTCAATCTTAGAACATTTATTAAAAGTCTCCAAACAAACACTATCTGTGATGTAAAACATGTGAACGTTCAAGAGACATTTCGTGCCAAAATCCTGGAATTTTTTTGCCCTGTCTAACTTGAATAGACTTCCAACCCTTCTACCCCCGGCAATGAAAATGTGAACTTCTCATGAACAGGTAGATTCGTCTATGGAGACTAAGCTAAGGTTATCGTTTCATTTGGACAGTGTTAGGGTCAGGTAAAATGAATTGGTTCGCTCCGCCTGGTCGCTTCGTTGTTCGTTCATTCAAATTGGACCCTTCCTTCCACAATTTTAGACTGAAGAGGCACCAGAAGTCAACTGACAGAAGTGATTATTGAATGAGTAGTAATCCACTGAAAAGGATCGCACACCATAATCAAATATACTCTACCAGAACATGACAATTTTATATGTAACATATATGTTATATGTGTAACATAAGCTGTAGTGACAATGGCATGTCACTGCAGTTACAATTTTCATTAATTTGTGCATCTTTTGGAAATTTGGCAGAAGGCATATTCAATCTTAGGACATTTATTAAAAGTCTCCAAACGACTACTATCTGTGATGTAAAACATGTGAACGTTCAAGAGACATTTCGTGCCAAAATCCTGGAATTTTTTTGCCCTGTCTGACTTGAATAGACTTCCAACCCTTCTACCCCCGGCAATGAAAATGTGAACTTCTCATGAACAGGTAGATTCGTCTATG
>JBCAUG010100289.1:0-21815 GCA_038406175.1 Haplosyllis leylae | reverse complement strand
TCACCCAGTAGTACAGTCAGCAGCTCCTACTTCACAAATAGGTCCAGTGCATGAACTAACACCCATGAACAACTGCTCTCACCCCCTGAGATTAAACAACTATTGCTCTCCTCACTGACCAGGTGGACACTCAATTCTGACTGGGTGGAGTTTAATACAATAAACCAAAGTAATTGTAATATTGGTGACAATTTCTTCAGAAATCTCAATAAAGAGGGATGATTGAACTCAAAACTGAGCGTTGTACTTTACACCAGTGACAGAAATGTCTCATAGCACGTGAAGAATAATCAACATTCGATTAATTAGACCTACTTTTCTGGCAATCAAAATCACACCAGTGCATTCACAAAGGACCAAAAACACCTTTGATCTTTGTGGTATTTGCTGGAAAATCCAATAACAAAATTCACAGCGCCTGAGCTATTGGTTCACATAATATGATGATATAACACAAGCCTGCATAAGATCCATTCTGAAATCACGCAGACTATTTCCCTTTTCTGATGGCATGAACAGATCAGAAAGGTGGCAATTGTGAAGCATCTATTGAAGTGGATACGGGGTCAGTGTTGGTCCTTGTACCTGTAATGAGATGTTCAGACAGGTCTAATTGAGGTTTACTGCAGGTGACGTAGTCACGTTTTGAAAGCTGGGTCGTGAGTCCACGATCTTTGATTTAATAAACTATTTTCTCTTTGACAGAAACCTTATGCGAGTTTCCAACTTACAAAGTATTGATCATCTTTAACTGTAAATCAATAGCTTAACGGAAAACATAAATGTGTTCAAATGTAAACGAAATATTTAAAATCAATGTTTTTCACAATTAATTTACAACGTTTGCTGTGAAAAATAGGACGACACAATATTCCCCTCTTCGAATATTTGTATCATTAGTACACTGCAGACGGAATGTTTTCACAGTTTCAAGTGTTGATGCTCAAGGCGATACTGACAACGGTGATGCAACGTAAATGGAAGATAAAGTGATGTATAGAGCCACTTGAACCAGCGTCACCGAAAGTCATCATAGCTTAGAGCTTCCTGCACATCAATTCAAACCTTTTTTTCTGCTGAATTGATAATTTCAGAGGAGACGGAAATGGCAGTATCATGTACTCAGTGCAATATGAAATAAATCTAAATATGCTTTATATTTTGTTGGAATTTCAGTTGAGTTAAATTGAAATGTTGCATGCAGGTATTTTGGAATTAGTGCAGTCATCCATAACTACTATTTACACGTAGATTTAATGGGATGCGACAAAGCCCTAAATTGTACACTACATTTGATAAAACCCGCCAGCTTTGAAATTTGTACGTTTTCGTCTTGCGTAATCAATTTCTATTGCCTTTTCCTTATCTTTTCAAGGATAAATTTTACACCTGCCAGACTTAATATCTTTATCTATTGATCGCCACTTCCAATATTATTCGTATATACATGTAACAAGTTCCCTGGATGATATCACATTACCTTGGCCATATTTGGTTACTTAATCCAATCAAATCTATTAAATAAAAGAGTTGCAATCAATTATCTTTCAATTTTTTTTTTCAACCTCAATTTTTAAAATCCCCAACTGTTGTGCAATAGCTTAGCCCCAGTTCTACTAAATTTGAAAGGTTGACAGCTCAACAGGATGTTAATTTCAATCACATAACTCAGAAGGGGCATTAGTTGACGCCAGCAGATATTTTGTCCTTACAAACTAAGTGGTGTACATAGGTTTGTCTGCATTATACATGTGACCTTCTGATTCAATCGAGAAAGGCTTGGTAAGATCTAATTTTCCCTTGTTATGAACAAAAGATTAATGCTGCCTCAGTATGTGTGTACCTTGTTTTTCATTTCTTGGAATGTTGGTTCCGATAGATTGTTTACGTTTGGTTACGGCGTTCCAGCTCTTCCAATATCTGAAGCCTCTAAATCCCCATAGTTTTCCATTAATCCACCTTAGTTCATATGAAGCAAATTGGCAAATAAATTCCTGCCTTTTTACTGTGATTTAAGACTATTAATTTCCACACTGCTGCTTCTTATGCTATGAAAGTTACACAGTTGACTAAGCCAAATTCTTTGCATGGACAAGTTTGGGTTCTCTTAATCCAAAAAAGTCTACAAGATATTTCACTTAATGTGGGTGTAAATAATTTTGATTAAATAAACCCGACATTACATGCCCATCAAAAACATGAGTGCTTCTCCAAAAAATTCAGAACAAACAGAAACCAAATTAACAGTCTTTGCATTCAAGGAACGGAGCAATTTGATAAGGTCAATTGTGGCGACAT
This sequence comes from Haplosyllis leylae, assembly GCA_038406175.1. Lineage (NCBI taxonomy): Eukaryota > Metazoa > Annelida > Polychaeta > Phyllodocida > Syllidae > Haplosyllis > Haplosyllis leylae. The sequence goes on along the minus strand of JBCAUG010100289.1, from coordinate 19,517 downwards.
GCTGGTTGCCAATAAAGGAATTGTAATTAATAATTTTTCAGTGTGCAAGAGGTCATCAGTTCATACCTCACCTTAATCTCCCTTTTCTGTAGAAAGTGTATGATAGTGGTAGCATGCTGTTAATAATCGAAATATTATGGGTAAGCATGCCGGTGTAGTATCATTTACTGACCCCCCTCCCACCCTCCCGTTTTAAGTGGGTACCCTCCCTTAAACTCAGGGGCAGAGTCCAACTCTGCTGGATGCTCAACTTAAGGCACCATTTCTCCTTCTACCTTCTCCCCTGATAGAAATATTTTCAATTAAATTTGGAAAAACTATGGAAAACTTTTCTTGCAAGTGAGACATAATTAATCAGGGGTGACAATTCTTTCAAATATTTACAATAATTATTAAATTATTTTAATTAGAAGAAAATCAACATTTATGAAAAATCGGTCCCACTCACAACAGTCAAAATTGTTCAGGAGGACCTTAAAGGTGGGGGGGTCGGTTAAAATCACCACACCGGAAACGAAAGATTCACAGTGGCTTCAGAACCCATGCCACACAGCACCGAAGTCCAGCATGAATTTCATATGTTGTAGAAAACCTGAAATCTACATCAAATTTCTCTCAAGTTTTGCCGAAATTTACTACAATCTAACAGAATTTTACAACAACGAAGTAAATATGTCAACCACGTTTCTTTCAGGGAAGTTCACCCACGTTTGTCCTCGTTAAGTTGCAGTCTAAACTCGGAGAAAGCAAAGAAAATTGTATTTGTTACGAAAGACCCATAAGCACAACACAATGAAGAATAGAAAAGGGAGTAAACGACTGTTCATTAAGTTTAAACATGGAATGGAAGAATTTCGTAAAAGGACAGCCATTAAAAGAAACATTCCAATTTTCTTCCATAATACATGGATCTTTTGTTCAGAAGAAGCAGTTTTTACGTCCCCGTTGCATTAAATGTACATTAGATGAGCCATGTTCAATTTACTTTGAAATTAAATTCCCTTGAAAATATCCGCGGATCCCATTCCATGTTTATTTCATTTGTAGATATTTAAATGTTTACTACTGTTACGGTTTAAACGCATTGCCTTTTAACAATATGACAAACTGTCACTTTCTATTGGAAAGATCTGACAACGCAAATGATTAATTTAATTTTTCACCTGATAATATTCAAATCTTTTGAACAGTACACGTTAGTGTTTCTGTCGCAAAGTGGTCCACGACAATGTAAGAATGTAGCTGTGGTAATGGGTGTTTATTGTGAAAATAATGTAGATCTAATAAACGGATAATTGAAAAATGAATATTTCCGTAGATAGTTAAAAGCTGTACACCCCCACATCCTCCGAAAATCACAGAGTTGCACCGTAAAGCAGAGTTCACCGTATCCAGAACTTTTTGAGATATTTGATTGGTTTCTTCGATGTTGCCTTACTAAGGAAGGTCACTTCTAGTTTGGATAAATTATTTTTCCATTCATCTCAAATTTAACTCAAAAGAAGTAACCACAAACTGGAGCTTATCATGTAAAATTAATCGAGGAATTGTAAAGCAACTGTCTTCCCCATCAACGTGAAGCAGACAACCAATTTTTTTCTTATGCACAACATTCCGCTTTTGGTGCATAAATATAGTGGTTCATTGTTGCTTATTGGCTGAACAAAAACAATACCACTTCTAGTCCCGATCAACTGTGGAAGGTGAACTTGAAAGAAAAGAGATTACTGATGTAAATTTTTTATGTGGAGTCTTCAAAACACCAGACATGTCATGTTGACATTCTGGATGATAAAGGAAAAAACGGTTACCTTCACTTCAGATGTTCAGCTTTTATTATCACAGATAAATGCAAAATTTGGCAAAAATATAAATTCTACGACCGACGTACTGAAATTTATCTACAAAAAACACATGAAATCTTTACGTAAACAAGGCAGACTTTCAGACTAACACACTAAAAACTCACACAATATTTTACTGTATTCTATAAAATTCTAATTTGACACTTCTAAATAAAAATACTTGGCATAATTAAATTTAATTATCTTTTCCTTCGATTTCATGCAACGCTCAATCCATCATTTACAACATATTTCTTACGACCATCAACCTCACAAACCATATTATTTGGTCCCACTTGCAATTGCTTTGTGTCCTTCTGGTAAAACTGTATTGAGATCAGTAGCAAGGTTACAAAAATTAAATAGAAGTACAATAAGAAATTATATTTTCCCCAGTAATTTCTTTCCTATTTTGCCAATTACTTTTACGTTCAGTGGTAGAGTGATTTTAATTTATTTTGAACAAAAAAACTCCAGTCTGTCGTGCAGCACCACAACACAAGAACAACAAATTGAACCATCTGTCAAAGTCTTAACATTGCTTGGCAAATACAGAATGTAATGATATCAAAGTTACATTTCAGTGAAATATATACGTAGTGCAAAGAAATAATTGACGAGCTATACATCAAATAGATTCAAGTTACTGCTTTGAATACGAGTGAGCTGGTACAGTGTAAAAACAATCTATTGTTGCTTTGAAAAAAAAATCCCTCTGAAATCGGTTTAAAGGTGCCTTTAACAGACTTTTCTTTGAAGTAGATTGACAAAGTTCACAAATGAAACTTTGACAATATTACCATATTTCACAAACATTACATTTCCTATGAAATCACATCTAAGCTAAGCAAGCAACAGTATCAATCAACCTTTACATTGACAAATTAAAGGAATCTGAAAAATAATGAGTGTCAAAATAATGGCAAAAACTACGATGGGTGAAGCCTCAGCACTGTCTTCTTCGACTTCGTCAGAAATCACCGTATAGTTTTTATTGTTCGTTGCGTTATTGTCATCGTCATCAACTTCACTGAGTACAACTTCGTTAACTTGCGTCGAGTCAAATGGACTTGACTTCGTCGGTTTGCTTTTCAGAATATTATTTTTATTCTTTGGTATTTTACGAGCTGTCTGCACTTTTTCGATAATGATCAGAGTATTGTTTGCTGGTCCCTGTTTGACAATATTAGACTTTTCGTCTGGAACGACAATTGTTTCTTCTGTCACAACTTTGATCTTCCTCTTGGGATCACGTGTAAAAGTTGCAACAGGACGTAACCGACCTTTGCGTATCTTACGTTTCATTAAAGAATTACATTGTTCTGATTCAATAATATAAAATGTATTCTCTGGTCTTTTTGGAAACAACCAACAATGCACCTTTAATGTAGACTCGTGTGACTTAGTCACAAGTAGCATGTCATTTTCTGGTGGATATCTGGAATGTTCTAAGCAAGTAAATTTGTGTCTTAGTCTTTGAACAGAACATTCAGGAAAGCTAAGCTGAACTGTGTCTTTATTTCCACCTTGTACTATGTGACCTGAACATCTAACTCCATCCTTAAATAAAACAGCAAATGTTTCAAAATCACTCAAGTCACATTGAACACTGTTGTTGATATGATCCAACATGAACATTGTTTCATGTCTTGTCCTATATGGATTAGTGTCAACATTTTTATCACTGGTGTAAATAAAATTCCTACATCCTAAAGGATCCTCCTTATTTTGTACAAGAGGCCATAGTCTTGTTTGTGTGAGCTGCATAAACATTACATTAGATGGTAACTTGGTGAACTTTCCACATGAAAATCTTGGTCTACATCCATTGTCAGATATAGATATTAACATCTGTTCCTTTATTTGTTTATTGTTTGTTGGTGTAACTGTAGTTAGAAGCTCTTCATCAGTTGCTCTTGATTCTCTCTTTGAACCAGACCAGTCAACACAGTGTAATGTTTCTTGTCCAGCAATGTCTATTGATGTTGTATTGATCTGCACAGAGGGACTCTTGTCTGCCTGGTTGGCATCAACCCAAGATCCATTGATGGGGATGCTGAACTGACAGACAGTTGGACTCAAATCTGTACAGAATCCACATGTCTTGGCACAAGTCCTGGCAATTTCCTCACTGTATGAACATGGGTCCCTCAAAACTGAGCAAATTTCATAGTCATCATAACAAAGGTGATCCAGTGTCTTAGGACTCTGTTTGCTCATTGTCAAAGATAAATAGTTATTTGTTGTAGATACTGCACTGTCTGTTGTGGCATACAAATCCTTCATTAAGAAAGCAGTAAACATTCCTTTACTCTGTTCATCCTTTGGATATCTCATCATCCACAAGTAATTCATTCTGTCATGTTTCAGCAAAATGAAGTTGAACTTCCCATCTTCCCAATTTGCCAGACAGTAAGACCTTTGAGTTGAATACATGTATAGTCCATCAGGAACACATTTGGCTTGTCTATAATAGAAGTTTAGTCCATTTCCTGGAAGGCATTCACTCTCTAATCTGGTCTCTCCTAGATAGCCATCACAGACTCCTTTGTAAGAGCTCTTATCATAAACCTGCATATTGAAGCCTCCCACTAGAGAACAATCCTCTCTGTGGTTCATGACACTTTTAATGTCCATTATGATCCATCCATCAAGTTTCAAATTGCTGTCGATGCACAAGTCGCGTCCCATTTTGTCGGAGAGTTCAGCCTCCATGATTTGAAGAACCGTATCGCTCCGTCTCAGGATCTGCATGCACGTATAACGTCCCTTCGTCTGTCCCTCTTCCTCGTGGGCGACGAGGAACTTATCGTTGGTGTACGACATGATACAAATCCTCGAATACGGTTTGATATACGAAGTGGATGAAATAACCTCGAGGATTTCGGCATGAAACACATATCTACGATAAAAGAATGAACGTTTGAGAAAAAATGCAAAATTCTCTGCTATCAAGAACATATTGCAAGTTGTACAAGCGTCGGTTTCGCACGCAAACTCTACGTTGAACAAAATCTGGTGGATGTATGATTTAAGACAACTACTTCGATGTTGAAGAACAAAACAAAACCGAATTGAGCGAACTTGAGATTTATATTTCGAAACGAATTTGAGCGAACTTTAGATTTATACTTCGTTTTCGTGCATAGATTCAACAGACGAAGTGGAAAGATCAGTTAAAATTCCATTTATGGGTGATTGAATAATGGCATGTCCACTTACTTGAGATTTGTTTCTTTATTCTGGTCTTTAATCCGACCTCTCCAGTCTCTTGCATCCGTCGTACCGTTTACATTATTTAGGGTGTACCTGGGGAATTCACAACCATTTGTACAGCTGCTGATGAACGTAAACACAAGGGAAACATACATCCAGAATAGTAATCCTGAGGATGAGAATTTGGGTCCAGAAGCAGGTGAAGCAATATATCCATCTATAGGGAGCCTCATCGTCCTGGTCCGGTACATAATCCTGGATAAATTGTATCGAAATCCCGCCAGTGACGGCTCTTGTACATTCGAACAGATTTCTTTCAATAGAGTTCCAGGTTACATATTGAAATACATTGGAGTCTCATTTATTTTCCCCATTTTCTCCAAGCGAAAGTTTTTCTCCATGAAGTGTTCAGCTGAATTTCAAAACTGTCTCTCTTTTTGTTCATTTAAGTCAACGTCGACACAGACTTACTTGGAGAAAACATCTCAGTGGCGTGTTACCGTCGGAAAGCAACATGTCAACTTCTGTTTCCTTTTTGTGCAAAATGGAACCTGCTCCCAACTTTGATCAAACGAAAGACGAAAAGGTTCTCTCACAGTAAATGGTAACTACGGGAATGTTTTTCATTCACTAAGCAAATTCCATTTTGGCAATGTACCTTTGAACCTATATGAAGCCAATTGTTCGTCCTTAAAGTTGATTGCTTGTCAACTCTCCTTTGATGGTGAAAATTGTCGGTTATTTTTAATAGTCCACGTGTGGTAAGTACTTCCTAATTGTCGATTAAAAGTCTAATAAAATTTCGACGTTTTTTACCAATGGGCCGCGCTGTCGTTGTCGTATTAATCATTTAATGACATCTGTTGCCTTTCTCTTCCAGCTCCTGCTGTGGCACCTACAATAGACGATTAGTTAAAATTAGTCAAGATGCAGAAAAGCGAAAGTCAGAGTTCACCATGCTTGAAAAATGATGATGTGTCACCATTCTCCAAGCTAAGCATTTCTTAAAGCTTTTACGTATTCAGGTAAAGATTGTACACACCGATTAGTAATGTTAACAGGATTTGACAACCAAACAATGTTTGATAGGAATTCAATGCAGTACTTCAGTGAAGCATACAATTAATCTTTCAGCACTTTCATACGTGATAATTGATCCTTTTTCCTGTGATCGCTGATTGAAGTCTTGATAAAATGTTCAAACTGACATTGGCCGAGGCTTTTAATTGATTACCCCTTTCCCGGGAGATGTATGCCCATCAAAGAAGCCTTGATTGTCCTTAATGATAATACAGACCACTTTAGGAAAGAACATTTTAAGTCAACATTTTTACACCGCTTTAAAACTCCCCTTTGAGAAAGTAGAGATATGGAGATAGTGAAGTGAGTCAAATATATGATTACTGTCCTGGGTAAACCTTAAATTCTATCTTTCAAGAGCATATGGTCTATAATCAAGGGAAATCGCCAACTTAGTGTGAAATAAGATACGTTCTTGCCAGTTTCTTCACAAAAGAGTAATTTTGTCAAGTGCGGACTTATTCCGGTTGGTTGACAATTGCGACAATCAAGGCCCTTCTCTGACACATGAAGAGATAACACTATGGTTCAAGGGGATTGCAGATACCACAATTATGACATCTTCTGTTACACGTTCTGGTGAATTATACCCAAAATCCCATCATTTCAGCTGTGACAAAAAACATAGAATTACACATATCAAGTATACCAATTAAGTATCGGGTATGTGGGAGAACACTTTTTCAATACACCTATTTTGCCATTTTGAAAATCTAAAGTTAGATTTTAGTGTCTATCGAAATCCATTTCGACCACAAAGCACTCTTTGGCATTTCTTTATTTCTTCGAAGATGAAAGTGTCTGATGCCTTTTTTGGTATTCTATTTAAATGGAGCTCGTCGAGTTTGGTTCATATTTTAACCTTTGCGAAATTCCCTTTGGGTAGGCTGTTTTAAGGTAGTTATGGACAAATTTTGACAAAGAAAGACATGTAGATTTGAAAAAATAAATTACCCTTGTCACCTGTGACCAAAAGGAAGACACTCGAGCACATATTTCAGTCCTAAGTAAATAAATGTATTTTAAGCAGTGAAAATGTTGGCAAAAAGGTTTATCCTTTGTGAAAAGATTTGAAAGAAGAAGGGCACTTTATCTTGGTTGGAATGTCTTTGCGCGCATATTTCAACCTCCCACAGTGGAGAATTTCATTAAAATTGAAATTATTTTCAATACTACTGATAAAAAGTAGATGCACCTTTGTACGACTTTTCATGTCTTTTCTATCAAGTAAAATATGCCTATCTTTGAGTGGAAAAACCTTTAGAAAAAATATCTGTGCAAAAGAATGTACAACAAGAAATATTCTAATAATTAATCCTAGATATCCCAGAATTAGATTTATCTTTAAAATTCTGTCCTCATACATGCCGTTAGGCTGTATTACCCACACATATCTTTTGATTGTTAGTCAAGAAATTAAATGTTAAAATGGTTTTCATGGACTGGAGAGAGTTTTCCAAAGATAAAGATTGGTTTTGTATCCCACGACTGCTCACACAATAGATCTTAGTTGTGGATGATTTTTATGCTATTCGACGAGGATTGGTTTCGAACTCGTCAACGTCATTACACAAGACAAATCTTCAGATCTTTTTACACTGGACAAGGAGCATGTCAATAAAGGCAATTTTGTTAAAAGCCTTCGTTAAAGTGGATTTTCCTTTTCGAACCTTGATCTAGGATACGATCCAGATTTAATGCACCTAAATTTTCAATGCTGACTGAAAGCATGCTGTTGTAAGGTTACATTTGGTAAGCTTGGTTAAGCAAATTGTAACCTAAGGCAAAACTCAGTGTGAATTTTGAGAGAATTTATTATAACTCAATCTGGGTCATCATTATAGCAAGGGCAACAAGGCTATGAAGTTAAATAAATAGGTTTAAGTCTCTCTCAAAGCTTTAAGCATAGAGAGCTTTTTTCAAAAGCACGGGGGCGCTCTCTAAATCTGCGAGTTAATACAGATATCAAGTGTGTATTATCAAATTATCGAATCACATTCTTGGGAAGTTTTGACTTTAGTAAATAGGTTTTTTGAAAATGGACAATTTCAGCATTCTTTGATATTACCTCTGACATATATTTTCTTTCGTACGCGAGAACTCTGAGAAGACAGATGAACATCAAACCTTTTATGTCTGCTTCGGGAAAACATGTGTGGCTTGGCAGGAATCCTAATCTGATGTAAATGAGCTATTTACCTTTGCCAGCTACTTGTGTTTAGGTGCATTGTGACCATGCCACGTACGTGCAAAGAATATGACAATGTATAATTATGAAGTTTTGCAATATCACCTAAGATGATGACACCCTAGATCAAAGTTTGCTCAAATTAAAGTAGAAGATAAAATTCGGTTATAGATTGTATAAATTTAAAATGTGTCTATTACATCAGCGATATCACAGCAACTCAAATGCAAAGTGATTGGGCACATTGCACATGAAGTCTACATTATTCAAATCAATGGTAACTCCTTAATTTGCAAAAAATACATACGCATGCGACAACCTTATATGTGGAGCTGAACTAACAGTTTCCCTTTGGTTTCAATGCAAACAGGTTACAAGTAAAGCTGATTCTTGGTAGATTACCATACATTTTAATTAGTGCCAGGAACTAATGAGGTTCATTCTCCTATGAATCGACACATTCTGCTGATCAATTTTTGATTGTGATGCCCACTAATGATGCCCATAATTGGTTTGTGGCTGGTCCAATTAGTGATTACTGAGAGATCATTCGATCAGTATCCTTAGTTTATGAGTGCCTGAGGCATGGTTATGCCTATCAATGTAGCACGTTGTAGCACTGAAGTGTACTACGATGTTGATGCCTGGACATGCAATTTATACCAAAAACACGTAAGGTAAGGCTTTGTTTTAGAGGTACCAAATCGAGTCACAAAATCTGACCTGCAGTGATATACTGTACTTCCGCGAATCTCATAATGTCAATTACAACTCTCTTTTTACCGAGCTTCTATTGCAATTTCTTGTGATAGACTGCCACCTGGAAAATTATATTTCAGCGCAAACGCAAGATAGTTTGTAGCTAATTTTCTTTTCTGTTGAAAAAAGCAGAACCAATAAAATGTGTTCTTTGGTACAATTTCCAAATAATTGATTGCAATACTTGGGTAATAAAATACTTCCAAGTATCATATGTTACCATCATTGTATTGTCACCCACCACGCAAGGGAAATTATTGTCAAAAACATTAATAATTCGACAGAGCAATCTACCTTTGGTAGAAGCATCTCTGTGGGGTTAAAGTTGTTATAATATGGCCCACGGGAATGGTGAATATGTCAATTATGGTATCTTGTGTTGCATATCTTGCCTCGTTTATGGCAATACTGTTGCTACACATGAAAAACAAGCATAATAACAAAATGTTGAAAAAAAATGCGCTTACAGTCGACTCTGTATTCTTTCAAATCATATGAAAATTTCCAACATCAATGATGCAGATTCTGGACCAGTTATTTTATAATTGTCTACATGATAATGGAACAAATCTATTTTAAGGTACTGTTTCTATTATTATCTGTTACTCTTTGCGTTTTACATCTTTAGTATAAAGACCGTATATTCAATATTTTAGATCTGTAGATGTGTGGATGGGTGTGTAAAAACAAAAAAGCTTTGTTTGTAACACAAAAGGTTTGTATCTTCCACAGATGTACGTACTGTACTTGTCAACGTTAGATACCGCAAATCTCACAATGAAGGTAAAAAAGTATGGCTGTGTATGTCAAAAAATCAATACTATCTGAAACACACCTGGGAATAAAGACCAAGAAGTTAAACTACAACTTGATATATTCTCCACTGAGGATCATAGCTCTCTTGCCAGGGCGCTAAAGCCCACGAGCTTGCCTTTCAAGAAAATACGAGAACCACTTAATGATCAGTCAATATCTTACCATATGAACTCAGGAGTTGCAATATCCAGTGGTTAAGTAGAAGACTTTGAGATCCAAATGAGCCTAGCTGAACGGACTTGGCAGAAATAAATATTTCCTTTGGGAAACATAGCAAAAATGTTCATAGTATTCCGTGATGTTTCACTGGACTCAATTTCCTTTGTCAATATGTACTTTTGCTTCATTTTCCATCTTACTTCAAACTGCCAGTGACAGCAATGGTACTGTTGCTTGTTACTTTTTAGTTTGAAAGACAGCCATGCCACGCAGCCACAGCAGCCAGCTAAAATCTGTACTGAAATACCATTGGCTGGTTCAGCATGTATAAAATCATTACACACCTCTGTCTCTAAGCTTCTTTACCGGCAAATCATACATTATAACACATTGGGTGTGAGACCACATTTAGTATAGTATAAATCTTCTCAATAGGTCCGTTTTTATGGGTGTGCATAAAAGATTTTCCAGTAGCGATTGGACCTAGTTGTTTTGGGCAGCGGTTAGAGTTATGACTGACAAGTTCAAGACATCACCGGTAGGCATTTTAAATTAACACCATTTCTACTTGGGGAAAGAAGTCGCCATAAAAAAGTGCTCTTAAATCACCCTCCAAGCTATCGAAAAATTTGGGAAAATATGTTTGAAAACAGTGTCAATTTTGATTGACATTTTAGATTACATAATATAAATCGTATGGTAAAGCATTGACAGAGTCTTCGAGCAGTTATTTTCATGTAATATTTTTAAAGGTTGGTTAGATTAACTGTTCTCCCAGGGCCATTTGCTTTGTGTGAATTTTCACGACATCTGTTATTCAACTAAGTGGAGCCTGGTCGTTCTGCCTTCCTTAATTCCTTAAACCTTAAGTTTTACACCGATCCTTCTTTTTTTATTTCCAGCACACATCTGACAGCTCATCAAGTGTACAACTCACTGTACCGATGCAATCTTCCAAAAACAAGGAAATACAACTTTCAAAAAATTTCCCCATCATACAATTCTTGTTCCTCGTACAATTTTGGTCATTTGTTACAATCACAAACATCTATGGAATTGTAGGCTGCTATGAGAGAAGCGTCCATCAAGTAATACCATTTACTAAATTGCTTAAAGAAACTACATGAATCATAATATTGCAAAAAGTTGGCCAAGAACAGATGCAATCTTCCAAAAAACAAGGAAATATAACTTTCAAGAAATTTCCTCTTCATACAATTCTTATTCCTCGTACAATTTCCGTTATTTTAACATTACAATCACAAACATCTATGGAATTGTAAGCTGCCGTGAGAGAAGCTATCGACCAAGTAATATCATTTACCAAATTGCTAAAACTATCACATATCGCAAAAAGTTAGCCAAGAAAAGTCAAGACAATTAACTCAACTTACGGTGCTTCCAGGTTCTCTTCCATATGGTTTGGCCCGCCTACTAACAAGATGCAAACGAGTTACTTGCCTCTGCTAACTACGTCTGTTCGACACGTCCGTAAAATGTGACGAGCAAATAGAAAATGTCATTATGAACAATTATCAAGGTGTTGTGGTAGCTGTGAGCTACAATGTACCAACAGAATAAATGGAAAATAGTGTCTGCATGTGTTGTGTCCAGGAGATCCAATACTATCTGTTATTTTGTTATTACTAATGAGGTACCACATACAGCTGGTTTATATTCATTTACCACTTGTGCAAATTTATATTATGAAGTTTCATTTCACCAAAAATAAACCATACATAGACTGCAAGTATTTTCCAAACTTAAATATTACTCTCGAAAAGAGGAGGTCACATTTTAAGTTTTTGGCAAAGCTTGAAGAAGATAAATTCCATATTCTGTCAAGACAAACTAGCATCTTCTTGGACATCACTGGAGTGATTGGTCTGATCACCAAGTCTGCCTGTCTGTCAGATCAGATATCCCCAGTATCATCTCTGATGGATCTCTCTATCTGTTTGCTTTCTATATTGAAGTATTCTCTTACGCAACCACAGTTCACGCTGCCTTTTCGTATAGTTGTGCCTTTGGACCGTCGGCTTGAAATGCAGGGTGTGTAAGTCCGTGATGTAACAACATTTGAAGGAGGATATTTTCACAAATGCGTCATGAATGAATCACTTAACTTACTCTAAATTCTAACAATTCTTAATGACCCGCATAATTACGTAACGTTAATCTGGGATAATTGAGTAGTGGTAGGTGATGAGGCGTGGTCGTGTTACGTGTACCCGTGCATCATGACACAGACATCATTAGTGGAGAATAAGGTTTTCTCTGTTTTACATTAAAGTACGGGAGTTAGAAAAAATTATTCCCAAAATAAAGACCATCCTAAGTAACGGAATATTGGAGTGATTACGCTGATCAAAATTTACCGGTAGGCCTACTAAAAGCCACGTAACATTCGGTTTTCGATGTGGAATAAAGTCTCTTTATAGCCTGCATCATTGACATTTTAACTGCATTTGAAAGTCGCACCAGATATAACCAACAGGTCAAAAATCTCAACGAATGTACTTGCTCGAAAAGTAATTGTGACATATATCTTAGGAATGAAGAAGTAATTCTAACTTTCTATTTCGGGTATAGGGAAATTCAGAGGTAAACATGTACAAGTAGACCTGGATGTATTTCGCACTAGGTGTTGCTACACAATCTTACTGTTCTAAGATTGTGAACGAAAGAACCAAAGACCACCGCCTGGGGATCAAATGAAGCATTGACATTATCAGTTTTTCATTCCTTGCAATATTGGATGAATTGATAAAATTCCGTGCTATATTGCTCCAAGTTTAATGTAACTGAATCAGTTCCTGTTAAAATATCAGACTTAGAGCACATCCTGAGACTTAGCGAGGGATTGCCTAAGTGACTCAGTTGGATTACTTACAAAATTGATCTTCTGTGTTGATAATGGATTGAACAAATCCTGTAATCTACAAAAACCTACTTGCAAAGATTAAGGAAATCCCACTAATGCAGTTTTTACTTTGCTTTCTGCGAAGTTGTTCGCATCATGACTGTTGCAATTCAAACTTTAATGTCAATTGCTTGTTCCTTTATGTGTTTGGAAAAGCAAAACGATCCCACTTTTGTGACATCTGCAGAAAACTTGGTATTGCTGCCTGCTGCTTTCGGATGCTCGGGTGAAAATGGAACATGTTTTGGAAGGATTAAGTCATTCCACCATATCAGTGTTGTTAAGCGCTCTATTTGGAAATAGGGAAATAGGGACAACAATCCATGAGTACAAAAAAGTAGAGGAACTAGAATGTTTTCAATAATAGCATGTAACTATGATTTGGTGATAAATTTTCCATCCCTCTCATCAATATAAGTACGATGCCTGATTTCTAATCCTTTTGGCCCAAGTAACATTTTTTGTCGGTGAATTCGAGAAAGTTCGGAAAGGGCAAGTAAAATTTCTCAGGATTTCAACACAGGGATGGAACTTAGAAAAGAATCATGTTAAGGCTCCAGAACATTCAGTTAGTCGCTACAAGTTGTAACTTCCGTTTTATCTGGAAGTATCCGTATCTTTCCACTTGTCATTCATTTATCCAGATGCTGTCTGGCTCCTCAGAGCTGCAGTGATATCAAGTTCAAATAAACATCAACGTCTAGGTTTCATTTGAGAGATCACACCTTTATTGGCCAGACCAGCAATTAAATCTTTGTGACTGTTGGGAATGGGAGCGCATACCTTGTATCAGCAGCCTCCCTGCTTCAATTTGAATGCACTCAAAAAGCTCAACATTTTACGCTGAAGCTCCAGTCGTAACCACATCCAACGAAACTTTTAAACTGTTTATTTCTGGATGGAAACCCATCGATGTCAATCCAGACGTCTGTTGGATGTGTGTATATATCTGTAGATCTAGTTCAGGGGATCCAGAAGTCGACAACTTCTGTTTGAATACCAGACGAAACGGTAATTCTGCTGAAAATCAAAGGCTTTACGGATACGGAAATAATCCAAATGCTGACAACACATAAAGTATCCATTCACATAGATGTCCACAGAATTTCTGCATCTAGTCAATTGATTTCTTCCATAAAATTTTATGATGTTAGGAGGTTCGGCACCGTAATCGTAAATAACCCTTGGTTAATGTCATTCACCTTTACAATCCACATATCCTTAATGTCAAATAAACCTGCTGTTAATCATCGCTTTCAATGCTACATCTACTTACAGACTAGCCAAAGTTGCCAGACACATGTGTCTATGAAACATGGATAGGTCTACGATTTGTATTTTACTAGAAGCTCTTTTGGTTTCTCTTAGTGGCATTTATGGTGATTGGATTCGCATGAAAACGACATCTGCGTATAGTCTCTTCTCCTTGAGACTGTCACTGTCAGTAATGCGATAAAACGGCAGCTCAAGATTTCTCATGCTGTCCCCATGGGATTTTTCTCTGTTACTGTTCCTGACTGCTGGCAATATACACTGTCACACAAAGTACAGAAGAAAGCAAGCGCATAGGATTTGACTTTATGGCGTGTTCACACTGCACGGCACCGGGGCCGGGACAGGGAACGGAACTGGCACAATAGGAAACAATGGGTCTGGTCCCATTTCAGGTCCTGGTGCAGTGTGAACAGTTCTGTATAATATATACAAACCCATTTTTCCCTGTCCCTGTCCCGGTGCCGGTTCCGTGCAGTGTGAACGCGCCATTAATCTGGAACTTAGTTGCATGGCATGAAATGACTTGAGGGTGAAATAATTCTCTTTGTTTCTTCACTGCAATTTGACTCCGAAAACCAAAAAAATTGTGAATTATGAAATATTAATAGAGTCTGTGGGAGACATATTTTGAAATTTAAATGTTAATTGAGGAGCTGTAAATGCATCGTCAAAAACAGTCGTGGCTTTTCCAATGCGGATGACAACAGATCCTGTTCAGTAATCGCGTACAAACTCAGCAAGCAACAGCAAAAAAAGACAGCAAGCACTTCTTCAGGATGTGCCTGCCTCGCCCTGTCTTTTCATTGAAAGCAAACAAACTGTACTTTTTCTATCTACACCTCATTTATCGTGCAATATTAATCATACATAATGAGCCGTACACCTAGACTTGTAAAACTTATTGATTGGCAGCGAAAAACGAATATCAATGCCAGTCTTTTGTCCCCCCAGTTTGTGCAGAAAAACAAGAAGAAAATTGCACTTACATACATGTTGCGTCAAGTATGAACAATGGAATTTTCGGCGTAAATTTATCTGCATTAAACGTCAATATTAACACACACAACGCATCGCATGGTCCTATTGCTGCTATTTGTTGTTGATTATTGTGCAGTGCGCACAAAAAGAAACGGGGTGTACCTTTTTTACAATAGATACTGTCAGATAATATTTTCCACCTTTTTACTCCTGAATGCGCATCATGTAACCCAGTATCTTATTCCTAGCGCACCATGCACATGTATCTCGCTCACTTTGAGATCAACCTCCACTGGTAAATACTTTGTGTAAATATTATGAGATAGATTTATAAAGGATTATATTCATAGTAAAGATCAAGGAAATTTAATAGGCATCTAATCTTACCGTTTATCGTTCTTCTTCAGTCATACAGCATAAATAGTCTTCTAAACATTGAATCCAATGTTTGTCATCGAAATGTTAATGTTTACTTGCACTGCAATAAGAGGATATGGAAATCCATTACAAGCGCATTCTGTCCATTCTGAATACTTAAATTGTAGTGTAGCGCATACAAGAACAACAACAATCCATTTCCAGATTAGGTCTTAATTCTTCCAAAGCTAAAAGGCTTTTGACATTTTTACTTCATATTGTATTCAGTGACTATTCACACATGTCCCTGCGCTGGCCACCCACTCGTTCAGTCGACTGTGTGAACTCCCGTTTGTGTGTTTCCTTCCAGCACCTGTCAGTAAGTGAGCAGACTGGCTGCTCATAGTTGCTTGATATTATCAATGAACTTGGCCACTTCGTGTTTCGTGTCAGTAACTCGCGCGGTTCCTATTGGTTCCTGACCACAACAGATCAGCGTATGGTTTCCTTTGTGAAATACTGACCTTGGATACTTGTGAAGTAAGATTTGTTATCAATTTATCCTTCCTTTTAAAGTTCAGCCTGACTGAATGTAGATCCATGTAGATATCTAAATACACCCCTATTGCCCTAAGTTTGTTCTTAGTGTAGATTTATTGGTACATATTTTCTTCAATTTTCAACTTTCTTTTTCTTCATCTAATATCAAAAGGTATTTAGCAGATTTGTTCACATAGGTCAGACAACATTTATAGGTAAATAGGTTATTACATTAAACGTGTTTGAAATATCTAATATCTCTAAAACTAGCCAAGGAAATAAGAACTTACCACTGACATGGTGCTATAATGAGCGCCCAGACTGAGACAGGGGATTCTTTTCTTTCTCCTTCAACACAGTTATACAGCAGGTGTGAACCAACACTGACACTGGCTTGTCCTAAGAGTGAATCGATGTGTTACTTTGTGTAAGGAATTGTTAACAGATTGTTTGAATTCATTAATGCTTTTCGGGGTTAAAAGCTAAACTACAATAATTTTCACAGTGCTTCTTTGCAACATATACATCAAATTAAAATATTAATTTTGAGAAGGGACTTTGTCAAATGCATGCAGTGCCATAACATTTTCATCATGATTCAGAAGAATGTCAGAAACCACTGAAAAGTAAGATGCAAATTTTGAATCCCAACTGTGCCACCAAAGTAAACATTGCATACACACTGTAAAACCTCTTCTAAATTGAATCCGTGAGCATTTTGCCATATTTGTGATCTGCATTCATCATTGTTGTTATAGTTGGTGAGCATGATCATACATTACAATTAACAAGTTACAGTTCTTGGCATACACACATCCATCTCTTCATCTATCCGTCCCAGCCACAATAAAATCATCAATAATAAAATGTCACAAACTATGTCACGTCAATAATACACAGAGAACTATTATAAACTACCGACAAACATTTTTACAGAATTCTCCAAATACAGATCTTCAATAACCAAATACCAATTCAATATTTGCCAAGTGAAGAGCAACATGAACCTGATTATTCTGAGGAGACTTTGCGTGTGGTCTTTTTACACAATAGATTTTGTAGATAATCACCTGTGCAACTGGACACGTTCCCCATGCGGTGCCTCCTTCTTGGAATGTGCTGATTAGTGGATCCCAGAAGGGGGTATAACGCTCATATGCGGTTACATAATGATGCCACAGTGTCTGATTAAATTACCTAATCCTGACAGAACACTGATCTTCTCAAGGAAGCGGGCAGTTTCACGTGAAGAAGATCTCATAGAAAAAGGAATAACCATGCTGAGTGTGAAAATACTTGCTGCTGGATAAAATTAAGTACATGTGTGTGTTTGACGTCATGAAAACTGCGGCATTGAATGTTTATCGCGAATCCTGGCTCATTAACAATGTCAGATATTATCAGTACAGCATCACTGACAGTCACCAGATTTTTAACTGATGTAATCACTGCGGGCTAAGCCAGCTTAATTTCAGTGATCTCGGTTAATTGGTGACGATTATTATGATCACCCTACCAGGCATGCTTTGTGTCTCCAATGAAGGGAGATTGAAAGAAAAATAAAAAGCTAGAAAAAAAAACGACCAGTGAAATGTCACATTTGATCACTGTGCTATGAAAACTACAGAAAATTGAAATCCCAGACCAATATTCTTTCTACCTGCTTGCTGCAGAATTTCTGGCAGGATTTAGTAACAATATAATTTACTGTGGAAGGAAAGAATCGCAGAGAGACATTCATAACCCTATCTTGGGGTATTGTTGAAATTGCGAAATATGAGGACTAGTTTGCTCTTTCGAAGCCATCATATCCTTAATATAGAAAACATTCTCTTTCCAAGGAAGAGAGAGAAGCAATTGAGTAAAATTCATATTTCTCATTGACCTGTTTTACCTTTTTCTGTTTGCTACACTGGGAGAACTGATGTTAATAAATCAACCCAATTCTTCTTCCTTGAAAAGAGAATGTTTTCTATATATAAGCAGATGATGGCTTCGAAAGAGCAAACTGGTCCTCATCAGGGACCAAGAAACAACATTTCTTAACTCATTCGAACTCTTATTGTTCCAACCTTCCCATTTTAACATGGTCCACTGACAAGTTTAAACTAGACAAAGGAACAAAAGATTGTAATATATTTGTAGATCTAATCCCGCCAAGGAACTTGGAAGAACAAAACTTACACAAAACCCAAGTGGGATATGATTAGAGCACGTCTGCTAGAAGTTTTACTTGTTCACACAGGTTAATTGACGGGTAATGTTTTATTCAGCCGCAATAAACAATTCCTGGCCACAAGTGACCGCACGACGTCAAAAATCATTCAGAACAAAAGCCATCATTCCATTTGCCCAATGTTTAAGCTCGGAATAATGGCTCCACTATAGTATTCAAGTCTCTTCTGACTTTTGCCATCAATGTACAGACATGTACTTTATTAATTGCCAATTTGCTTTGTCTTCGTGGTGCCATTTAGAGTAATAAGCAAACATGATGAGTGGTCGCGGGCTGATTTAAAGTACTGTCATGCAACTGAAGGACTCGTGTGAGTCACTCTGATGACCTGTCTCAAAAACAAAAACAGCAACCAGTGCTGGGGGGCGCCTACTATCTTAACACAGTCTACACAAATAGATTAAGAAATTTTACAGAAAACGGGTAGTAATTTTAGCTACTGAACGAATTGATGTCGCTTTACATCACATTCAACAAAGTATTGTGTAAAGTAACCTTATTTGCGGCATGGAACACAGTATATTTTGTCCCAAAAAGAGGAAAGAACAAACAACAAACAAGTTGTAAATTGTCTGTCCTCAATATGATAATATTATTGCAATAATTGTTTGCACCCAAAATTTATGGCACGATCGCTTTCCTGATGTACTTGAACATATAAAAAGGTATGCAAACATTGACTGACTGGTGTGTGTTTAAAAATTTCCCCGGTGAAAATCAACAATTCAGGTTGTAAACATGAAGTCTGTCCACAGTTCCACTTGAGATTTCAGTACATATCACTTGAAGCTTGACGTACACATACACAGGATTTATCATCAAAGGCTACTGTTATCTTCATAAAAGTTCTGAGCACCTACGAACAGTATTGGGGACTTTTTCCTCTTATATATCTCCCACGTCAACAGTATTTGTGTGAAAATACCAGCATTTACTTTTAATTTTATCAGTCTGTTAAATGTAGACGTTATCTTACTTGAGCTTTATAAAGTAATTAAAGAGAATATAGGGCCACTATGGTGGAGAGAAGTTACGTAATCACCCCATTCAAGGTGATTACATAACTTCCCTCCACCATAGAGGCCCAAATAAGGAAATGTCACGTTCAGCAAATATTGACATAAAGGTCAAATAAAGTTCAGAAAA
>JBCAUG010100178.1:0-21818 GCA_038406175.1 Haplosyllis leylae | reverse complement strand
GATACCAGACTTTGATGGGATACCAGACATTGATGGGATACCAAACATTGATGGGATTTGGTACCGCAGAATATTAATGAGTCAGCAAAGTGAAATTCTTCACTCCTTGATATTTTGATAATTTAGTGCTAACAGTTTTTTTCTGTGGAAGTTTCTGTAAGTATGATATTAGAATAGCAATAGTCCGATTCAGAAGTGTGAAATAAAACATGATTTTGTGCAGATACTTCCTTAATGCTGGAATAGATGTGGACGCCTCGGATGTTGGAGGGTGGACAGCACTTCATGTAGCTGCCGAAACAGGCCATGTGAATGTTGTAGAAGAATTAATGAACGCAGGGGCGGACATAAACAAACAGGTTTACCGTTTTTCCTTCTCTCTTTTTAAAAATAACCTGCGATACCACGATAACTTCCATGTTGAGAAATCTTCTCTCCCTGAGGATGAATGACGCCAACAGTTGTTGACGTGAGTCCAGTGTAACAACGCCAACGTTTTCCAGTGCATGAATCGGTGACGCAAAATTCTAGTGTTTCTGTCAGATCTGACAGATCTAGTAGATGTTACTCATTCAATAAAATATACAATTTATTACAGGGCTCAAAATATCCTTATCTGTAAATTTTAAATTGTGATAATTCTTAAAAATTGCATTTATTTCTGTCAGATATATCCTTATCGTGAAAAACCCGAATAGCTACCTAATTTTTATACATTTGACCTCATTTTATTTTTCCACCAAAGGCTGACTGTGGCTTAACACCCTTACACATGGCGGTTCGAGAAAACTGCACCGAAGTCGTGCAGATCCTTTTGGAAAACAAAGCAGATGTGAACCACATGAATCCGCATGGAGGAACTCCGCTGTTCGAGGCAGTAGACAAAGGATACTTTCACGTAAGTGTGACTTTGAATTATCTGAAATCAAAACGCATTCACTTTTGGGAGGTTATTGCCAGCTAGTAAGAGCTTTTCCAATGATTGGATCCTGGGTCTACATTTGCACAGGTATTTTTGCAAAGCAATTTACACAGGCAACACATTATCTAATTTTACAGACCCTGTAGTATTTGATTTCACAGGTGCAGCTGAAAATTATCAGAATATATCTCTAAAATATTGACTCGCGATGTCCTTTTTTAATTCAATCAACCAAGTAACAGAAAATATAAAAATAGGGTTAATTGTTTTGCATTACGATGAAATTGAACAGCCTGCCAAAAATTCCTTTTATTTTAGTTGGTCTAGTGGTTAATTAAACATGGAGGAAATGTGAACCAAAAGAAACAAAGTGGAATATCTCTTCTGCACACTGCTGCTGAAAGAGGTACTCATTTAACAAAAAATTACTTCGCTTGAAGAAAGGATGGACAAGTTGTGAGACATCTGATGCTTATTTGCCAATTTCCACAAAATGTGGAATATCAAGCTCCTATGCGTTCAATGGGTTTATTTTAGTGCGAAAAAGTTCTCGCAGCAAAGTTACATTCGAATTTATTTACAGACAGGTCTTTTATTCTTCCAACTAAGGGTTAGTAAAAATTGCGAAGACGCTGATACAGAGCGATGCTGACGTTCAGGCCTGTGACGATGAGGGTATGACGAGCCTCTTCACGGCCGTGCTCTTCAATGAACCAGATATGGTCCAATTTCTCGCTTCGAGTGGAGCCGACGTCAACGCCCCGAGCATGAAAGGAATCACACCGTTACACGTTGCATCCACAGACGGAAATACAAAGCTGATACAGTTACTTGTGGAGGGTAGATAAGAATGATTTTCTGATATGAATGATGTTGCAGGAATGATCAAAAATTAATTATACTTTTGATAGACGCTTACAGCGCGTTTCACAGAGCCAGGGGCTTCACGGCCGTTCACGGTTTGCCTGGTGTTATTCCTTAAAATCCCCATTGCCGTGAATGGAGGGAACGGCCGTGAGCTTGAACGCTCCCCTGAGACCGTTCAAGCCCTTGGCTCTGTGAAACACGCTGTTAGTAATGACTTGTTTTGGAGATAGAATAAAGGAATAGGGGTCATCACAAAAGTTTCATGTAATTGCTAAAGGACTATGTTTTGGTCTTTATTTGAGACGAGGTGTCTTTTCATCAAAAGAAATGACCAAAAAAATAAAATAAAGTTTGCTTTAGGACTTTTCAGAGAACCTCTTAGTTCATCACCCTGAAGCAAGATAACTCAATTTTGACTGCCCGTAAATAGTTTTGTAATGATTATCTGCAGACAGCAAATTCTAACTGAACTTAAAAAAAAAAATTTTCATGGAGAATAATTATGAAAGGGACCGGTCAGAACCGAGTTAACTTATTGCAGTGCTCATGTGTGGTAAGGGTTACCATGGAATAGACGGCTTCCCTTAAAAGTAAATAGCAAATACATACAACTTTGTGCGCCCCAGTATTTGATTCCCAAAGGAATTTTTCGACCCAAAAAATGTTGAAGAATCGTGATTGTTACAGTTGGGTCGGACATGAACGTGCGATCAGCGAGTGGCGACACGCCAATGATGTCTGCCGTCCATGAAGAAAATTACAATGCCGTGCTTACACTGTTAGAACTTGGTGCAAATGTAAACGCTGTCAACGCCCAAAATCAGTGGGGTGCGCTCCACATAGCCGCCAGCATAGGAAGTATTAATTTGATAGGCCTCTTGTTAGACCATGGAGCCGACATGGAGCTTTCTGCAGGTACCTATGCAAAAAGAGTGATTGAAGCGCACTTTATTCTTCCACTTCATCAAATTTCTAAGATCAGAAGCACATGGCTTGGCTTGAAGAAGTCCTGGCATATATCAATGGTTAGTTATTAGAATTAACTGTCTATTAAGTATTTACACAGGTTCTGAAGAATTTACAATTCTTAAGTTTTTACAGATATTGAGAACATCTTAGTGCACTGTTTAGACATTCACTTCTGTGTGCAGTCCTTGTGCTTGAAACATGCAACATGCATTCCGTCTCGTGTTTTTAGATCAGAAAATAAATTTGTATTTCAGTCTGAAATTCAGAACTAATTCTTTGTTTCCATCCAGATGGTGTCAGAGGGTTTTAGAACAAACTTAGTTTTGCAGTGAAGGGAGGGAATCTTCTGATCTGATTTTCTGCTACTTTTGAAGGATAAAAGTTTCCAAATTCTACCACATGGAATCTCCAGAGCTGTGTTTGACCGCACGATGCAGGTAGAACTCTCATTCCACACACATGTACTGCAGAAGCCTAACTGGTAGGCCAGGGAACCTGAGTATCGTCATCAAAACTTCTCAAGAAATCCAATTCTCCATCACACACATGTAACAGCTGTCAACCCAAGGCATAGCTGATGATCTAATAATGTAAAAGTGAAAAGTAACAGGGAAATCAGCTGAAAGATATAAAATTGAGGGAGTAGAATTAAACTCTGGACATAAGATAAAAACCTTATTGGCCACTTTATGATGTAGATTTAAAACCCAAAGAAAATAAAAGTCAGTCTCTCATGGCGTTGTGGACACATTAGAAATAGAGATTCTTAACCTTTAATGGATGGATTATCATTGTTTGCATTTTGGTAGAATATGTGGATTTCAACAAAAGAGTTATCTGAGATGTACTGATTATGGGACTTAATTTTAAAGGGCCAAAGAGAAAATAATTTGAAAGGGCATGAAGCAATACTGAATGATGTGGTTGAAATTCTCTAATTGGAGCATTCTACTCTCAGAACAATGCAAAGCTTGAAAAATGAATGCCTCAACAGAATCCAACAGCAAGAGCTCAACAAGACATATTTCTAAAGTCAAGAGAATTTCTATTCTGTGTGAATTACACAATAACGATCAAAAACAATGCAATATATAGCACGAAAGACATTATTCTGCAGCACTTTGGCTTTGAAGAATGAACTTTCTGTCCATATCATTGTTTACACAAAATTAGACACATGTATTCAAGTAGAATTAAGTACTTCACTTCTCACATAGGGAATACATTACAACAGATGACTTGTCAAATTCTAGCAACAACACTGTGTCATTCACATCTATTAGCAGTTCTCCTTGTATCTGCAGCATGCGTTCAGTCTCAAGTAAATTCTTTTAAGGTGTGGGAATTATAAAATATATCTGCAACTTTCAAAACAGAAAGGAATTATGTAACTCACGTTAACTGATGAGCAGAATCTGAAGCAATGAATTAATAAAAGTTTAGCTAACTTCATTTGTGAAATGATGTCGGGTGAACTTTAGGCACTGGTTCAGCGATGCATGTAGCGGCCAGTGGAGGACATCATGTTCTCCTGCAACACTTTCTGTCGCGAGGGATGAACGTGAACTTGCAGGATGACTGTGGGTGTTCAGCTCTGCATCTTGCTGCCCAGCATGGTGAGTCCAAATTTACAACAACATCAACATATAACCATTATTAGCTTTTCAATGCATTTCACCTACATGGGCGCATTGTAAGTTGCCAGGTTGAAGAGTTCCACATGAGACCATATATATGGTCAGACAAAAAAGGTGTGTCTAGAAATGAAGCATTTCTATTGGGTCCAACTGGAAATGAAAAGAGAAGATGATGCTCTACCACTGCTAAACCTTATATTTTCGCAACCCCCCAAAAAGGTAGTAATGATATCGGTTCACCTCCGCTCCTCCCATGGTACGGAATGTTTCATGGAGACTTACCTTCAGTACAACAAAGTAAATTGTCCCAAATCATTTGTCCCAAAATAGTTTGTTCCACCAAGGAGATTTCAACAAACACAGCGCCACCTTAAGTGATCTGAGGTGAGTTCAACCAATTTCTTCAGAATAGCCAACTCTATATTCAACTTCTCTTTCAGGTCACATGTACGTAGTGGAGGATCTGGTCAGCGCAGGTGCTAATATTGACTTGCGGGAAAATGAGGGAGCGACGCCCCTCTATCTAGCAGCATACTTTGAACAGAATGAGGTTGTTTTTCTGGATTTCACTAGTTTAAGCAATGGCTGATCTACCGCCCCCCAGCCCCTACGGACCAAAATTTCTTTAATTTCATGGGATTTTCAGAAAATGTATGAAATGTATTGGACCCCCTCCCCCTCCTACGACAAGCCCTGGATCCGCCCTATTTAAGGTTTTGATGAAATGATACTCCCAACATGGCAGAGGTTAAAAGACAGATGACCCAGTAGCCTGATAAAGTCGAATGGTTAGTTTATGTTTCGGCTTAATTTTTTGTCAAAGATGCTTACTATTTTCCTTGACTTGCTGTTGAAAAGTGTGCACAAAGTGAATTTCCCGACATTTGGACAAACTTAAGTGAAATTTAGTATTTCTTTACAACAGTTTCTGACAAAATTACAGATAGCAGACTTTCTGGTCAACAAAGGAGCGAGCTTGCACATGAAGGACAACATGGGATTGACACCGTTGGACATTGCTCGCCAAAATCTCAATGGACAACTTTCTGCTTTGCTGGAGCTTGCCACAGCTTGTACTACGGACGTTTAGACAACATTTTAAGAAATGAATCCTGCAAAGCTCAATAGTTTACAAATCAAATGCCTTTGAAAATTTACTTTTCCTGTCATCACCTCCCATTAATTTTGCTAAAAAGTGCGCAATGCTAATGTTATGCTTAAATTTTATTGTATTCAAAAGTTAAGTTTCTTCATTTGGGTTTTTCACGATACACGTTTCTGTCAGATTATCTTACAGTTTTCTACAGAGGGAAGAGCAAAAAAAATTGCCCCTAGTGCAGTTGGAACCCAGGCCTCTGGATCATCACTCCAATGCCTTACCAACTGAGCTAGGCAGGGATCTGTTGGGCAGGAGATTTCTGAAGTGAGCTTTGTTTGTTTCATGCATCACTTCACATGCTGGACTTTGTTCATTTCTAGAATCAATAGAGCATGACTTTATGATTCACAGACAACCAAATAGTGATTTAGCACAGTTGGCAGAGCATTGGCCTCATGATCTGGAAGTCCTGGCTTCCAACCCCAGCACTGGGGGCAATTTTTGACAAATTTTTTTTGGCTCTTCCCTGTATGAAGATCTGTCAGATAATCTGACAGAAGTGTGTATCGTGAAAAACCCGATTGTATTGCGTCAACACTTGTATTTCAATATTAACCCTTCCGTTCAAAAAAATCAACACAAGACGATATCTATCCTAGTATTTCTTGAAAATTTGTTTTATAAATAAAATATGTCTATGTCAATTTAACGTCTTATTCTGGATAAACTGATTTCCTTAAAATCTACTCTTTTTTGGGAATGAGAAAATAAGTGTATCCTGATCCCGAGATATTTCGGACTGACTCCAAACTAGTTTTGGCCGTTTTATGAATCGTATGGCAAAACACTCAGAAGGATGTCGGCTCTCCCCCCCCCCCAGGGAGAGTACTCATCTGGGGTAGGGGGTACTCAGGGTTGTGTACCCCTGGCTGTGGGACTGAGTACCCTGCCCCCACCCCGGCCATGGGACTGAGTACCCCCCATGGCCATGGGACTGAATGCCCCCAGCCATGGGACTGAGTACCCCCCCCCGCCACGGCCATGGGACTGAGTACCCCCTTCCTCGAAGCCATGGGACTGAGTACCCCCTCAGCCATGGGACTGAGTATCCCCCTGGCTGTGGGTCTGAGTAACCCCCTGGACAGATCCCCCATCTATGTGTATGATCTGAGTACCCCCCCCCCATTTAACAGACACACACCTGTGAAAACATAACTTCCCATTTTACTACATACACAGGTGGTATAATGCAACACATTGCATATTATTTTACAGAGGGGCGGGGAATAAACTAGTCCATTGACCGCAAGTGGTTTAGTAAGTTGTTAGAGGGAATATCACAGGTGATTATTTTTGTGACTTTGAAAAAGTTTTTATGGTGGATGGGCACTACAAAATATCAGCTATGATTCTACCAAAAATAGTTTTATAATCAGTTTACTGCTGATAGTAAGGTCTAATATCAAGAACTAGGCTCTTAGGAAATTGATTGAAAAAAAAATTGACAAAACTTTCAATTTTCAAATTTTATGATTTTCAGATTTGAAGTCATATGATCAGGTTATAAGAATTATATGTTAAAGTTGGTATAGTATTAATGCTTAATGTGTTGAGTAAAACTATCACTGAACATTTCAAGTGAAACCTCTGTCTGTACTGTTTTATAGATTACTTGGTTACCCCCCCCCCCCCCAGTCAACTAAAATTGTCAATATTCACTATTTGTAAATGCCAAGTCAAAGACCGCTCACACTTGTGAAACAACTGATGCAAGGTACCAGTTTTTGGCTTAAATACTGGAAGCTAAGGGTGTCATGACTTCTCTGCATTGGCAGACCAGTCTCCAAAACAGACAATGTCATACACACCACACATTTGGTAAAACAGGTTGTGTAGACATTTTGCATTTGCTGTAAGGAGATATTATTCATTACCCTATGGGCCTTACATATTGACGGGCTAATACTATATCTTAGAAAATAAATAACTAAAGTATTTGCATAATGCCCCCAGAAAAACTTGAGGAGGTAGATATGAGTAACATAGCCATTTATATGCAAAGTGAGTATAAAATTTAACTCAAATTTTAGAGGTTATGGATTTTTGGATCATGTGACCAACAGGCAATTACATTCATTCCTATCTACCTGATAGTTATTGAAGGCCCCATTATTAGGCTTAAGTCCTGTTTGCATTGTTTTCTTGTGAGATGATAATTTATTCTTTGAGGGCTTATTTTGTAACCCCACCCTTAGCTGAATAGAAAAGAATTTCCCTCATAAAGCACAGTAGTTACACTGGGCAGGGTAAGTGTTAAGCAACTTAACTCTTTGGGATGCCAAGCACACTTATTGACACTTTCATACCTTTGGACACTTAAATGGATCTAGCTCCTTTAATATTCATCATAGAGACCTCTGAAAGCCACCAATCAGCTTGTAACTAAATTCTACACACTTTTAGTTAACAAATTCTGAGCTGCATATCAAATTGGCAGGTTGCCAACTCAGGGGAAGAGCGTCAAAGATACTGTTTCCCCTAGAGGGGTAGACAAATGGGTATTTGAAAGAGAACGCTGCCTTTTCTCTTCCACCCAGCTGCCCTCTACTGTATGCACTGGTAACACATTACAAGTGGTTATTATCTGGGAGACTCAGGTATTTGTGACTTGGTAACTGAGTAGCTGGCATGCAAAGATGCCCGGAAGTCACTCAATAACCCATTTTTCTCACTGTGGCTTTGGATATAAAGTGACCCCCTGTCCCAGTAACTACACTAAGGGGCTCAAGCACCCTTGGTGTGCAAGAGGCATGTATCAAGACTAGATAGCACTTGTAACAATTAAATATTTATGCATTTAACATATAGTCATAAAGCCAGATTCATAGCCACCCTCATAGCTACCTCGAAAATGACAATTTTGTTCAATGTCAGGACTCTGAAAGAGTTAATGATCTTCATATGTAACCTCAAAATTGACCTCATTATGTTTAAAATTAATGCATTATTCAAGATAGTTTCTTTGAACCTCATCTTGTTTAGGTCACTTCATTTTGGATTTTTTTGGACATGTCAAACTGTTTTCTCACTTTGTTACCATTTAAGGTCTGATGTCAAAGTCATAAATGGGATTTAGATCTGGATCTCAACTAGATGTGAATTAGATCTAGAGTTGGGAAAAATTAACTCTAGATCTAGATCTAAGCTCAGAAATTAAATCTAAATTACTTTGTCTTTGCAGATTGCTCCTTTTTACGGTTCAAGTTACAGTTATGATGACTTTTAAGTATTGGATTGAACAATAATACATGGGTGTGCCAGTTGAAAGGCGGTCATAGGACCACCTGCTTTATTAATCAACAAAATAACAAATTACAATAAATCACAGTTTAAATCACAGCTTTTAGTATTTTTTACATATTTTAAGATGCAGTTAACAATTTATCTTTTCGGAAATTTGAGCAAAATCGAATTTCAGCTATGCAACGACGTGCCAAGACCGGCCAAAAAACAGCTGAATCCATAATGTTGTGATGAATACATGAGTGGCACACTCCACTGTTTGAGGTTATACACTGTTAAATAATAAATAATAAAACATGAACACTCAAAAACCCTGAATGACCTTGCTGGTCAACGAGATATGTATAAAGATTAAGTAGTAATGCTGATAAAAAAGGCATACAGACAATATGTTATCTAAAGTTCGGTATGGCTAGGATTATATGACTTAGCAATAAATAAACAACGAGAGGCTCAGAAGAGCCACAATGCGAAACAATATATAATAAAAGACTATCACGAAGGAATTTTAAATTTCCAAACCAAGTAAGGCCTTACTGGCGGTATTGAAGAACCGACGCTTGCCCCCTCTATTGAGCTTGTGTGATCTTAAAAACTTGGGAGGGATGTCACCTTGAATGCTGAGACTTGCAAAAAGGCTGACGTAATTCATCCTGGGTTTCTTGCTAAAGTTATCTTTAATTTGTTGTGATTTAAAAGCCGCAAAACGGTGTAGATCAGATCTTGGCCCAATAGGTAATACTGAAAGTACAAACAGAAACATTCTGCTGTTGTGAACGCGAAGAGTGTTAATAAGCTTTTTATAATCAGTGATGAATTGACCCAGCTGTGTTTCTAAATCATGATGGCCAACTGCGATAAAGCAAATGTCTATATCAGAGAAGTTTTTCAACCCTGGACTTATATGTTTGCTGATATCCTTTATTTTATCATTGTTAGGCATGTAGAGTACTCTAGCATTGGTGTGAACATTTTCACCAAACAAGTCTGTCAGTATCATCACCTTCAAACCGGAAAAATCAATGTATTGCCTGCATTAGGAATGAATGTAGTTTCGTAGCAATATTTAATTTTTCCTGCCACGGACAATGGATATATTGTTTATAACAGTCAGATTTCCAGTCACCTAATAATTTAATTTGCCTTTCTGGAACACCACAGGCTGCTAAATATGAACTTCCCCCTCTGCAAAAGGCATGGGTTGACCAAGATTTGTCTGACATACCAAGTTTCTTGATTTGAGTTTTGAGGAAGTTGTTAAACATATAGTAAGAAATAGGGTCACCATTACTGTGACAAAATGCAGGTTTATTCCCTTTCATTGGAATGAGAGAAATCATATTTCTCAAAGCCCACACTGGGCATAAAAGTGAACCTGGAGCTTCCAATAGCAGAAACTGTAAACACCTTTCCCCTGCCTGGATAGTTTTAGTCCAGAACAGTGTGATAAGGAATCCATTAGATGTTTGCTGAATGTGCTTTTGCCTCATGTACTTGGTTTCATACTCCTTGTCTGGAGTTACATTTAATTTCCTGAACAGCAGGAAAAAACAAGTGGTGAATAACGCCCACATTGTTGCTTCAAATTTGTCAGACAAATCCAGATTACCACGAATATTCATTAGAATACAAGCAGTCATAGGATGAGCTCTTTTTGGTGGGGCTGGTTTTAGATTACCAATGCCACGTAACGTGAGTTTAACCATTGGGAATTGCTTATCTGGGACTTTGTAACCAACTGTCGTTGCCACCGTTTGCAGAGAGCTCACAACACATTTAATAGTCTGTGGTTTAAGTTTTACAGATAGAAACTGAGCAAACATGCTCAAAGTGATTTCATTAAGAGGGAACGGTTTATAACCGTATTCCTCACAGAAATTAGTATAAGAGTTTAAATAACTCATGTAATTTGAAGACGTACCATTGTTGAGTGCCGCACGTTGTGATTTGGTCATTTCAAGTTCGAGTTCAAATCGCTTGTTCTCCAAGTTATCAACATTCGGTGATGTTGACATGGCTTGTCTGCCCAGTCCATCACCCCTTCCTGGATGCACCATTGGCATTTCATTTGATGTGACGGGATCCAGCGTGCTGCTGTCCGCCTTTGTGTCCTCTTCCATTTGTAGAGATTGTTCCAGACTTTCCAAAGTTGACTTGCTAGCCACTTTACCGCGGTCTTGTCTTCCTGCAATTACCAATAATCAACTATATTAAAATCTGTGACTATCGTCTCGGTTAAATTAAGCCCCTTTGCATATTTGTAAAATTCTTGCACAAAATGCTGTGAAATATGCCATCGACTCAAACAATCAGCAATTCTGTTATTAATTCCAGGCAGATACACTGCCCTGATTCTAAAATTAAATTTAGCAGAATGAAATCTTATTTCTCTAAGACATTTTTGCATAAAGATGCATTTGGCCTTCCCCGTACGCAGTACTTGCACTGAAGACTCATTGTCACAATAAACTAAGATATTCAATCCAGAGAATGAAGGAGCCCATTCTCTGACCGCTATTAAAATAGTATAAAGTTCGAATTGGTTGACGTGCTTTCCTTCCTGAATAATATGATCAGGTAATTCAAAATGAAAATAGTTTTTAGACGACCATGTGCCACACCCTGATAAGCAACTATCCAAACTGAATATTGCATCAGGAGCACTCCAATTCTCAGTGGGAATGCAAGAAACGCCATTGTAATCTGTGAGGAAAGTATCCCACCACACTAGATCTCTGTGCATTTCTTCAGAAATAGAAATAGACTCTTCACATTCATATGCTTCCTTAAGCACTGTGAGGATTCAGGAGAAAAAGAGCTGCCCTTCACACATACAAGTGGCAGCAAAACTGAGCATTCCCACTAGACTTTGAAGGTCATGTAGAGAAGCTGATTTACGATTCAACCATAAACGAACCGTATGTTTGATGGACAGTAATCTGTCCTGGTCAATGCTCAGTGTTTGTTTTACTGAGTCAAGCAATATACCAAGAAAAATCATAGAAGTGGAAGGTGGATGTGCTTTGTTCACGGATTCTAAAATACCTATTTCGGAAAGAATGTTCCCCAATTCCTCGTATGCAAGTACTGCTTTTGAAGGAACGTCAACTCCACCCAGATCATCAATATAATTAAGGAGGGAGAAGCCTCTCTGTTTCATAATGTATGGAATTATGGAGGAAACTCTTTGTGCGATGTAGCATGAACTTGTCATTCCCATTGGGAGAGATGAATCTATGTAGATTTCATTATCTATGCAGTAACCAAGCTTAACTGCATCGGAAGGGTCCACGAAAATTTGTTGATAATATCTTTTCAGATCCCTTTTGAACAACAGAGAGCCAACTCCCTTAGAAACCATTAAAGCAGCAAGATTATCTACTGTGGGTAGACGCCAATCAATCTGGATGCCTAGGTAGTCTTCCTTTCGAATGCCTTCGTTGACCACCAGACCTTTGGGAAAAGAAAGATCGAGAATAATTCTCTTTTCAGTCGAATCTTTTTTATCTCTGGTATTCAGAGGAGAGATTCCAATAGGTTGGTTAAAGGGGTTGTGTTTGAATGGTCCCACAGCAGATTTGTATTCAAGTTCTGTTTTAATGTAACTTCTAACAGCAGTTAAATTGATATTTGCACCCTTCCAATTTTTTAGAATCTGAGTATTGTAAGGCCTACCATCATGGTTTATCGGCCAGCTGTATTTCAGAAATTTTAATATTTCTTTGTCATGGTAGCCAACCAGTAATGTTTCCAATCTGTCTAAATTCCAAAAGACAAGTAATTTCAGTTTGAGTCCAAAATAATTTGGTTTTCCAGAAGCATGTACTCTGTTAGAAATTTGAACGTAATCAAGTCATTCATGCTTGGTAAACTGACACTCATCAGAACCGGCTTTGTGGAAATTTTTTATTTTAGCATGAAACCAACACACTCGACACACATGATGTAACTTTACTACCTGACCGTTGAACTTCCCATTATGGTGGGTTGTGAAGGTGCATTTGTTGTTGTTATAATCTTTGCACCATTTAAAATCTGACTGCACAATGTCAGCTTTCTTTTTGTCAACTGGTTTATCAACCACGTCCTCGACCTTCATATTATTGAATCTGATTTCATTCTCCAACCGCTCGATTTCATAAAAATCAGCCCAGAAAAATTCACCTTTTTCGATAGCATTGAGGACCTCTCTGTATAATTCTTTTGACTTGGTGAAGCCCAATTTTTCATTTAATTTCGAAATTCTTTTCATGACATAGATTCTAGTGTCACGTTCCGCATTGGAAATTTTAGACCTATTCAGTATTTGCATCTCACCCATAATGTATTGACCGAATGACATATGGTCAAAACTGACCTCATTTTTGGTACCCAACATAGCTGTGGCCCATTTTACTTTCATAACAAGATCAGATTCTTTAGGCTTTTCATTGATACCACTACAAATCTTATCTCTGTGTGATGACGACCTGGATCGAGATCTAGAATAAGATCGAGACTTAGAAGTACGTCTATGCCGCATGGCTCCTCTGCCTGTAGAATGGAATTTTCTCCTGGATTCCCTTTCACTGCCACTAGACCTTAAACTGCTTGAAGACCTGCTTGAAGACGATGAGGATTCGGATACCTGTGACTTCCTTTTCCTCAACTTTCTTGCTGCTTTGTGCTTAACATGCCTAGCTTGCGCCCGTTCCATGAGAGCTGCAATAAAATCATTTTTGTCAACAACCCCAGAAAGATGGGCATACTTGAGAGCTTTTTCACAAGCTAAGCTTACTTTTGAATGGAGATTTTTGTTGCATGACTTAACGTTATCATAAGCATTTTGCTTGTTAGTGACAAATTCACCTTCTTTCCGCTTGCGCAGTTCGCGAATTTTCTCACGGTATTTATCGATGCTGTCTTGGATTTTTTCGCTTTGCGATATCTCGTACTTGAGTTTATCATGTTCTAAACGTAGTGATTTCTCTTCATCCATTTTTGCTCTCAATTCCTGAGATATTTCAGCTTTGCAGCCATGAGGTTTGGCCACCACCCCTTTTGATTTTTTCACAGTTTTTGCAGGAGAATCTACTGTTAAATCTTCACCTGCATGTAAAGAAACTGTATCCAAAATAACAGAATTTTGTCCAGACTTATCTTCCAAAGAATCTTGAGTAATTGTTTGATCTATGTCGTCATGTGAGGAGTCACCATTTTGATTTTCAAGATCAGCATTGGCGTCCTCCATCTTCGTAAAACTGAAATTGGAAGAGAAACTTTTACCATCAGGATCACTCCAATATCCCAAACTTTCTTTACTAATGTCTGCAGAGATACTTTTAGGCTTAATTTTATTCAGTTTATGAGCCTTGCTGGCCAGTTTTTTGTTTGAAGCAAATCCATAATGATTCAAATGTTCAAAATCTAGACTGACACCACGTGTCCTACCTACAACGTCTTTTTCTGACATGATTACCCACTGCTATGAAATAAAACTTTCACAACATGTGCTCTATGCCTTTAATCAGCATTTGATACTAAATTCATGCAGAATTAAGAAATATTTCCCACCTTAACGGCGATTTTATCAGATAAATTAAAATTGGTCTTCTTGATGCTCGCACTGAGCCACTCGAAAAATGCCATCATGTGATGTGATGTCACGAATATATAATGAGCTTTGCTAGGGGGGTCTAAGCAATGAGCAAAGTTATGACTTTTATTGGGTAATTTGAGACTCAATCTGTACCTTCTTCAAATCAGATACATTGTCTCATAAAGTAACCATGACACTACAAATGACATCACAGTGAGGAAGAAGGAAGACATTTTGGAAGTTTTCAAAATTCTTATTTACCAATTCTCTTGCTAGATCTAAGTCTTTATCAACCTTGCTAAGGTGAGAGACATAAAATATGGATATCATAGACTTACTACACACATTCAAAAATGGCTCTCTGTGGTTTTTTTAAAGTAATTTTATCAACCAAAATTCTGAGTCTCTGAGTACAAAGCCCCATGTCGGAATTACACCGACCTTCAAGAACACTGGGGTAAAGTCGACAGTCCATCAAAATATTCTAAATAATTTGTAATGTCTTCTTGTTATAGTGAAAAGAAACAAAAACATAAAATATACTGCATTTTCTGAGTTTCTTTCCAGGTACAGCATCTGATCTTCCTGTCCATTTTTGGAATTAGGTGCACTTGTCAGTATTGATCTCAAACCGTAACTTCAAACTTCGAAAGTTGACGGGGCAGCAATCAGAAAGGGGTGTGGTGAGTACAAATAAGTAGTTTATTCCAATTATTTCAATTATTTCACACTTTACAGGTCTGAGATGTTATTTAATTGGGGTGGAATTACCCTCTGAGCCATGTTGTGCCAGGATCTTTGTCTAATAAAACTTTGGCTTTGTGTCAAATTTAACTTGTGGGGAGGCTGTTTAAGTGGACCAGTTCTGAGTTTGGTCTGCTTGGGTGGAGCACCATACCAGGTTGATACAAGGTTCTGTGAAATTGACAGAGTCAGAGCAGCAAGTCACATTGAAACCTTTTTGGTTTCATAAAGAGTTCAGGGTGCAGTCTTTGGCTGCTGCATTCCTGTGTCCAGTTTGCAGTATCATCTGATTGGGAAGCTCCTGGGAAGTTCTAACCCCATAGGTGAGATTAGTGGTCATTTAAAGTAGGTGATTGTTCTTTATTTCTTTTTCAGGTGGTAAGTACTCTAAATTGTTAGGTTAGGTATAGGTTAATTTTTTAGACTTTGTGAGTCCCCAAAAGTGTTCCATGTAAGGTGAGTCTCAGTCCACTGACTTTTGGCAGGTATCTCCAGAACAGCACTGGAAGGTCACCTGAATCAACATTATGCTACATTAAAATAAATATAAATCAGTCAGAGCATTATTGGGTTTTACTGATTGCTGCCCCCCTTCCAGGACCAGTACACCCTCCCAAAGTGAAGTATTTTCTCTAAATATTGTTATTGTGAATTTGAGAAAATATTTCACTTCTTTCAGGACCAGCACACCCTCCCAAAGTGAAATATTCTCTCAAAAGCTGTTATTGTTGCTTGTTCATAGTGAAATATTCTTTTAGGACCAGCACACCCTCCCAAAGTGGAATATTCTCTCAGAAGCTGTTATTGCTTCTTGTTATTCATACTCTACAACTATTTTGTAATTTCAGATGCCATGCAAAGCGAAGGAACCAGACAAGTATAAGCGTAAACCATATGGAAGGGGGTATATGCAGGAGGATATTAATGCAGCACTGTATGCTGTAAGAAACCTAGGATGGTCAGCAAGCTGTGCCACAAGGACATACCAAGTACCCCACAACACACTAACGGACATGTTACAAAATATAATTAAAATATAATTAAACTGTAAATTGTTTACCTAAAGAATTGACAAATGATAATGTTTTATATGTTTGCTGGCCTACAAAAATCACTCAAATTTTATAGCATATGACTCCCACATAGGTAATAGTTACCTAGGAATTCTGAACTTCTTGGCATTAATACTTAGGAACTATACCTGTGCCACTGAACTTAGAGTAATAGTTACCTAGGAATTCTGACCTAGAAATATACAGTTAGGAACTATACCTGGGCTTAGTATGGGTATTTATGCCGCTGAACTTCAAAACCTATATATACTATATGATGTGCTGAATGATTTAGATCTATAGTATTGAAACTCAGGTATTCTATCCAGGTATTAAATAACCTAGGTATGATTAGCTATACCTAGGTACTACTATCAAATTCTACTGCACTAGATGTTTTACTACATCATATTTGCTACGAAAACTCACCCAGGTACTCTATATGGAATAATTCTCTAAAATGTGTATGCATGGAAGATCTACCACTTGAACAGCATTGTGAATCTTTGTACAATAAATAGAAAAGCCATTCAAATGATCTAAAACTTAACTGTGGACATTGAAAATGGTAACGTATTTACCCAAAAATTATATATTAATTATAATTTTTTTAAAAAATATTTTATTTATATTTTTAGACTCAAGGGCTTTATAGCAGATGATGCTTGACATGGAGGTCCGACTGAATTGACAAGGGCAGAAGAGAAATGTCTTGTCAATTATATAAATTTGATCGCCACGATCAGGTATCCATTGACCAAACAGCAGCTCCTATGGGAAGTAAAATGTATACTGGATGCAGATGTATGAAAAACAAAGTTTATGGAAAACCTACCAATGATGACTGGTATAAAGGACCTGAAATGCAATGATGATATCACACAGAGGGTATTTCAATGGGCCAAGCTGTGATTATGACTGAGATGATAGAGGAATGGTTCTGCTCCACACAGGAATATATAAGGCAGATAAATGGTGATGAAGATGAACTAAAGGACCCACAGAGGGTCTGGAACATGGGCAAAATGGCATTCCCATTGGATTCGAGTACTGGAAAAGTTTGACCTGTTCTTGTTTGACGAGGCACAAAGAATGTCTATGCTATCAAGCAGGGGGATAAAACACAGATAACAGTCGTTGGCTGCTGCAACACAATGGGTGATTTCATGAAGCTATATCTCATCTACCCTGCACAGTGGCTGACGGGAATTGATTACGAAAAGTTTACAGAAGCATTGTATTCAAACATGGCAACAGGGTGGATGAACCAGGATGAATTCGATATCTGGATCAGATGTTTTGTTGAATATGTAATGTCACTACAAGTACCAAAGCCAGTTATTTTATTCCTCGATGGCCATTCATCACATCTCTGTGTTAATGCCTCAAAATACTGCCGTGACAAGAAAATAATCCTCTATTGCTTCTTGGCAAATGTGACACATATACTTCAGCCATTTGATGTCAGCATCTTTTCAACATTGAAGGATGCATGGGCCAATGCTGTCTTGTCGTGGCAGATCTGCAAGATCAGTGATGCAATTACCAAGCAGAATTTCAATGTCATCCTTGAAATGGCTTGGTACAATACAACATCCAACCAGAACGGAAAAGCAACAAAATTAGCAGCAAATGCTTTCCACAAGACGGGAATATATATCTGTTTGATGTCTCAAGGGTAGATCAGTTATGCACACTAATGGGAAAACAAAATGAGGCAAAAGCAGTGTATTTTGTGATGATGTCAAAACAGGAACCGAGAAAAGCAGATGTACCAAGTACTCCACAGGTAGACATACCAAGTACTCCACAAGCAGATGTATCAGTTACACCACAAGCAACTGTACCAGGTACAATACCAGTAGAAGTGGTACCATCAACATTGAGTGCAGTTGTAATGGTACCATTTACACCGAGTGCAGTTGCAATGGTACATCAAGTGCAGTTGCACAAATACCGAAGAGCATATTTGGTTCAACACCAAGTTCTTTGAGACAGCCTCGTGATGAAAATTACATTACACCACATATGGCAAAACTTTGGGTTCCAGAACAACGATCATGCAGGAAGCCAGTATTTGTTTGCCAGATATTGCCAAAGGGCCTATCTGGTGATGAAGCCATTACAATACATGAAGAGCATATAGCTGAGCGTGAATGACTCAAAGAAGAAAAACAGAAGCATAAAGTCGAATGTGAAGAAAATAAGAAGAAAAAGATCAAAGAAGCAGAGTGTAAGCATGTGATTGCAGCACAGAAAAAGCTGAATGTGAGGCAAAAAAGAAGGCCAAAGAAATTGAGAAAGAACAATGGAAAGCAAGAAAAGGAAAGGGAAAAGGAAAGTCAAAGTACAACCCAACACCCCTGACATCATCATCAGAGTCAGAAGTGGAGATGAATGATGACTCTGATGATGAGGCATGTGCTATTCACACTGACCAATGTTACAGGTGTGCAAAGAAGTTTGATGATTGTAACAAAGGGCCAGCAATGGAACCTGTTGGCTGTGACAAATGCTCTCAATGGTTCCACTTCGGCTGTTTGCAAGCAATCATCCAGGAGCAAGTGGATGATGAGATCAACATAAGTGATGTCTTCTTTGAATGTGACTTTTATTGAGTGAAGACAAAAGTAACAGAACAGAAATTAATGGGAAAAATGTGTTTGGTATTCTTGACATTTTTGATAAGTGAGCCAATTGCCACATTGAACATTAATTGAATGATATAAAAATGATTTTGATTGCAATTTATACATGCATTTATACAATGTTTATATTTATGCTTTTAAATTTAAATGCTTAATGATAATTTTTGTCAGTTTCAAGATGATTAAAGTCAATGTTAAAATAATAGAGGAACATGTTTTAGTAATTTTAATGATGAAATGTTACATGAATTTAACGTTTAAGTGATTATTGTTTGAATAAAATGATGAATGATAACTTTGCGACTTAAATTGAATAAAATAACAATAAATTCAATTGTTTTAAATTAAGTTACATAGATTTGTTGTTATTTGAGTCATTTTTGGCTATTTTAGGGTTCCTGTCGAAATTACATCCCTCCCTGTCGAATTTACACCTCCCCATGTATGCCCCCTGTTTTTGAAGTATCTCCGAGATCGATAACAACAAGTAAGCCTAATGTCAAAAATGGACAAAAAGAAGTTGGTCTGCTTGACACCACATTACTTTGAAATGCAGTATATTTTAAGTTTTTGTTTCATTCTGGAATGAATCTTAAGATGTTGAAATTACCCCTGCTTGCTCTAAATCTACTTGGACACCACAGGGGTACCTCTTCAGTACTTGTTTGGAAAATTTCTACAATAACAGCATTGAGAGAGAATATTTCACTTTGGGAGGGTGTGATAGTCCTGAAAGGTCAATACATGCAACAAGCAACAATAATAATTGATTACATTCAAATTCCCCCCAAAAAATAGATTTTTTAAAAAAAAGGTTTATTTTGAAAAAAGAACTGATCCCTTAATAAATAATTTATTAGAAATGAAATACAGATGGTTCCCTGCTTAACCCTTTCACTACTGACCAGTTTACATATCTTTCCAATGCAAAACTGATCAAATGATTAAGTTTAAGTTTATATTCACCACCAAAAAATCACCAAAATGTCAATATGTAGCTTGATTACCTTGGTGGTATGTAGCTGACCTACAATGAGTGGGGCCTTGAATATAATGTTTAACATTGACCCAATTCAAGTAACAAACTGAGTAAATTGGCAATACATAGCATATTTTTATGAATTTTTTGATAAGATATGTGCTAATAAATTTTCAATGTGGCAACTGAAACATTCATTTCACATTTGTAATGTATTGTAATGTATATTTTTGAAGACTGTTATATTCCCCAAGGGAAACATGTCATATAACTTGACCATCATCTAAACAAAGTTCTGTACATATGATCAAGTTTGGTGTCTATCCCTCCATAAAAAGTGCAATTTTATAAACTCTCCCAAACACACTATAAGTACTACTCCCTAAGTAGGTCATGACCACCTGTCGAATCTCGATGCATAGGACAAGTTGTTATGAGTCACCTCATATCACTTTGATTGAGATTGGCAAGTTTCATATTATTATAATCAGCCATGCTTCTGATGATGATACAGTGTTTATATAGGGCCCAGCAGCAGGTCCCTCAGCAGTGGAAGGATTAAAGAAACTCCAAATCTGAAGCTCATTTGCTCCCTTGACAAAACAGAGGTAAGATGTGTTTCTAAGTTTAAGGGGAACCCTTAAAGAGACTCCACAGGAAGTACTGAATGAGACTCTTCAGACTTAATGAGACTTGACAGGAAATGCTTAATGAAACTCTTCAGACTTAATGAGACTCCACAGGAAGTGCTTAATGAGACTCTTGAAGTACTTCCTGTTGAGTGTCTTTAAGTCTGAACAGGAAATGATGAAATTTCTCCATTGCCCATGAGACTGCTAATGATTCAAGTTCAATAGCAACATATCCTT
This sequence comes from Haplosyllis leylae, assembly GCA_038406175.1. Taxonomy (NCBI): domain Eukaryota; kingdom Metazoa; phylum Annelida; class Polychaeta; order Phyllodocida; family Syllidae; genus Haplosyllis; species Haplosyllis leylae. The sequence continues at coordinate 1,151 of JBCAUG010100178.1, read as the reverse complement.
CTGGGAATCAGTTAGTGCCTTGCTGCTAAAGTAGACTGGGTGTTCACATTGGAGTAGACATGCACCGAGTCCTTTTATACTGGCATCTATTTACAGCACAGTTGGCTTCTTTTGGTCATAGTACTTCAGGACAGGAACTTGTATGATCTCTTGCTTGAGGTTTGTGAATGCCTTAGTCTGCTCTGGTCCCCACTGGAATGGTACATTGACACATATCAGGTCACAAAGACATTCAGCTAGTTCTGATAGTCTTGGGATGAATTTGCTTAAATAGTTGACCATACCAATAAACAATTGAAGTTCTTTCTTGTTGACTGGTTGTGGCATATTGGCAATTGCTTGCACCTTGTCAGAACTTGGTTTACAACCATCAATGGTGTATGTTTCACCAAAGAAATCTTCTTGAGTTTGCTTGTATTGCAATTTGTCATAGTTCAGTTTCTTTTTGTTCTTGTGAGCTGTTTGGATTAGTTTGCTGAAAGCTTTATCATGATCACTATGTTCTTCTTTGTACCAAACCACTATGATGTCATCTGCAATGCATGCAACTTGTGGTAGGTTGCCAAAGATAGTGTTGAGCTTTCTCTGAAATACATCACCAGCCACACTGATACTAAAGGGCATTACAGTGAATCTCCCAATCTCAGTACCAAATGTTATTAGGTAGGAAGACTCTTCATCCAGGGCCTCATGAATGCCAGAAGCCTTTTGTACAGTCTGTTGTTGTGATGACAACTGCATCAGCTAACACCAGGGCTCTTGTACAACTGCTACATTAAGGTTGGTTGGATCCAAGTAGATTCTTATCTTCAGTTTGCCTTCCTTGTCCTTGCCTTCAACTATGACAAAGCTATTGATCCATGGTGTTGCCTCATGCACAAGCTTGATGTAACCATCTTGTAGCATTTTGTCTAACTCCTGCTTGAAAGCTTCCTTTAGATGTATAGGAACTGGTCTCACTGTTGTTTGCTTTGATGGCACTTTTGGATCTACATGGATGTGATATGGTTGTCCTGGAAAGTGTCCTACTCCTTCAAACACATCTGCATAGTGTTCCTGGATGTCAGCTTTCTTCTTAATAATCTTCATTGATTTGGGTTGGAGCTCCTTCTGCCTCACTGCAGCTTTTGCTTGGTGGGCTGTTTTTCTTG
>JBCAUG010100067.1:0-21820 GCA_038406175.1 Haplosyllis leylae | reverse complement strand
TGGTGGTTAATGCTGGAGGTCCTACTTTCACAGGGGATGCCTCCCTTATATACTTAATACCTAACCACCAGAATATTGATACACCTATACAAAGTAGTTCCAATGAGGGGGTGGCAACTTGGGAAAGGGCTGGAGCTATTTAGTGCCTTTTGATGTTGAGCTAGGTACTGGAACACACTAACTCAATTTGCTACCACTTCCATCTCGATTGAATCACTAGGTAATGCTGTAGGTATATGAGGGGATGAGTAGGAATACAGTCTTGCATGTCAGATGGTGATTGGTTGTACTCATCACGCGATTTGTTGATTGGTTACCCAGGACTGTGCATGTGCTGTCTTTGCACTGATTGGGCGTTGCTTGAGGGGGTGAATAAGGCGCACGTGATTTACACATGATACATGCATGGGGATTACATGGGAAAGGCTGAGGAGGTGTTTGGGGTATGGATTGATGCTCTTTTGGCCAGAGGAAGCCAAATACATGCATGGCTCAGCTCCCCTCCTCAGTTTTCATAATGCTATAACCTCAACCTGTTACATATTATGAATACTTTGGAAAAAACACAAAAAATTTAAATATAAAAAACACTGCCCCAGGTGAACAAAAAGGGAAAGTGATTGTTTACTCAGTTCAAATTTAGATCTATATAACATTATGGTGAGGAGCCAATGCTATGTAAAAGCCATAGAAGTTGAACAAAAATATAATAAAACTGATTCAAACATCTAAAATAACAAAACAACAGCTCTGTATATAGCCATATGACTTCCTTGTTAGAACTGCATCCGAAGGCAGATATTTTGATATATTTTATAAATTTAGAACCAATATTGGGTTTTCATAAAAGACAGTGGTGATTGGATGGATGCAAATGTAAACAAAAGTGCAAAAAATGACATCTGAGTAGAATGTACCCTACAGTTATCTTTTAAAATATCGCAACTACATTCTTACAACTGAGCACTAAGGCAGATATTTTGATGTAGTGCAACTGGTACAAGATTAGATATTTTCCACATATTTTTACTTAAAATTTAGACTGTTACTTTTGGTTTAGCAAAAAGTACATTTTTTTACATAAAAATGCTTAATTTGAGGCTGTTTACACCAGATAAGGGTTAAAAATTCCCTAGACATTACTGCACCAACACAATTCCTTATGGGAAATTACTATTGATGTGTGCAGTGGCAATGTTCTGCAAATTTAAAAATAGCTCTCTGGTAGCAGTTTTAATCCACAAAATATGTGCAGCTTAAGTTAAGGTACTCACACTAGTGCCTCTCTTCCTGAAAAGTTTCATGTCTCTGTGAGCACTCATTCAGTAGATATTAGCACTTCTGTGTAAATTTTTAACGGACAACTGCACAAAAAGTCTGATTGTTAAGAATTTGCAAAAGTGGATTTCAAGCCTCTTTGGATGTGTTTTTGAATCACAATAAACATTTTGAAGGAATGTGCAAGCTAAATGTCTTTTTAAAGGGTGTATAAGAGACTTGCAGGTCTCTTTAAGCAAAATAGCACATCTCATTTCTCCTGGAGATTTCATAAGAATCAGTGAGATTTGCGTAAAGAGACTTTTTACTGGAAAAGTCTCTTTAAGCAACAAAAAAGTCTCTTCAAGCAACATAAAGGTCTCTTTAATGAAACATCACATTCCAAAGTCTCTTTAACATCCAAATCTCATCAAATCTCCCTCTTTAGTCATGTGACTGCTGCCTTTACCAATCAGAGTCTCTTAAATTCCAAAATCTTGTGAGAATTTTGGAGATTGCACCAAAACATATTTCCATTTAAATAGCTCAGCTGTTTACAATAGCTCTGCTAAAAAATCCATAGTCTTTTGTTGACAGCTCCACAGCTTTATTACAGCAAACAACTACATGCAAAAGAGACATTCAATAGTCTCTTGATCATGTTTGACAGATTCTTTCTTAACCACGCTAGTTAGACACTGAGTTTCTCAGATAATCTAAAGAAAAGTCAATTAATAAGAGATACAAGACGAAGTGATCCCAGAGAACATCGCGAAGCAGCGGTGACAGTGGTGATGAAGAAGGTCATCTGTCTTGAAAGCTAAAAACTCATGTCATAAACATATCGCAAGGAATATTCTCTATAATTGGCCACAAATATAAAAAACACCTTTATGCTTTTCTATTGACAATCATGACAAAAATGGGGTTTACAAATAAATTGAATAGAGTAACTGATATTGTTGTGTGCAGTAGTATTTTCATGGGAAACTGACTTACAAAAACAGATAAAATATAGATAATTCCAGAAGGAAACCAACAAGTAAACGTACAAAAAGCTATAAGAATAATTTGGAAAACCATCTTTCTGAGAGACAGTAATTTTGAATCACTTTTAAATACATTTAGTGAATTATAGCTGGCGAAATACAGCAAAAGATGGAGCACAATTATAACCATAGAAGCATTAAGTTGAAATAAGCCTTGAAATAATACAATATGTTGGCTGATTCTATTTTTCAGAGTATCATAAAAAATAGTACATAATGAATTGGGTAGTACCTGTAAATCTGAGTTGAAAACATAAAACAGAGTAATTGAGATAGAAAAAATAAGTATTGTTGCTGAAATATACCTGAGACATCGAGTTGTATAAGAAATGTGTCTGAGTTTTGATGTTAATGGATATTTAGAAACCAGCCACCTTGCTAGTGCCATGAACAAAATTACTGCAAAGGATGCCATCTGAAAATATGTGTATAAAATACATGAGATATAGCACACAGCATGATGTCTCCAGTAAAACTCATGAGCAGTAGCAGAAATGTTAAGATAAATGTTTCCCACTGCTATGAAAACTATATAAATAACACATGATATGTCTGAAAGAAGTAAATGTTTAGCAATAATTTCAAAGCAAGTTTTTTGGTTTATTGATTGTGTATGAAAAAATGTTATTCTATATGATGAAATCAAATTAATTACAGTCACTGCAAATGCAATTAAAAACATAATTATTATGACAATGTTATTTGTAATAAGACCATGACAGGTGTTTGACTCTTTAGGTAGATCTATGGTGTTACAAATAGTATTGCTGCATGGTTTTATGCAACAAATTCTAAAATCACTGGTCACAATTAACTTGATTGAAATCAAATGTCTGAATGTCACATCATCTATTGTTTTTAGGTTATTTCCATAAAATCTGAAGAAGATAATGCTTTCTATACCCAGAAACATTCTGTCATTTATTAAGGGTATATTGTTACAACTTAAGTCTATCACATGTGAACTTTTTAAACAAATGAAAGCTAACTCTTCTATTTCAGTAATATTATTTCTGCTGATATTAAGAACAACCATATTGCTTTGAGAATGTAGACAATGACTTCTGAGAATGTTTATTTGATTTTTGGAAATATCCAATGCAAGCAGAGATGAATGTTTCTGAAATGACTGAATAAAAGTACTGCAAATATCTGGAAGTTTAAAGTAGTGTAAATTTAAACTTCTCACTTTGTGAAGATAGAGGGACCAAGTGAAATAATTTACAAATGGATTGCCAATAATGAAAATGTATGTCATTCTTTCCAAAAGTACAAGTTGGCCAGATGAAATGTCAATTATAATCCTACAACTAATTGCTAACATTTGACAAGAACAATATTCTGGGCAGATGTATTCATTGAGAATGCAGCTAAATTCATCATCTCCATGTGGACAGTCTTGTACACTATCACATACATCAGCAATGTAAATACATTGTATTGTATTAAAGCAATGAAATAATCCTGTACATGTGTAATTTATGCAACCATTTTCATCCAATGCTCTGGGACAATCTATCTTTCCATCACACACGTAGGTCATGGGAATACAATAATATCCTGGACATTTATATTTGCCCACAACTTCACAGTTAAACTCTTTACAGTGTTCAAGATGCTTACCATTTCTACATGTCTCTAAGTTGCCTTTATCATTTAATTCATATATGCATTCTTGTTTTGTGGAATAGCTTATTGGATGGTCCTGATAACAGTATTTTGGTTCATTGCATAACTCAAGAGACAAATTTGATCTTCTTTGACAATCAGGGCTGAGATCACTTACTGTTTCTATATAAATATCTGTTAATTCATCACTATTTTGGGAGTAAGTCTTCTCAAATACTGTGTCATTGTTTTTGTCTTCAAAGAAATGACAGCCAGCATGATTGCCTTGAAAAACAGTTTATGACAGATACATGTGGGTTGTTGACAAAAATATTTACAAAAATAAGAACTGACTACCTTTGTTCCTTTGAAAAAGCAAAAACAATGTGCTTCATCAGTATTATTTTTACAGTCATTTATTCCATTGCACTGTCCACTGGAGGATATGTACTCTCCATCAGGACATAAAAATTGAGTAAGCACTGCTTTCTGCACTTTTTGTGTGTTATTAATATTTACTCCTTTGTATAGGACAGTGTTTTCTTTCACACAGACAATGTCAGATATGATAGCATAATTACAAGATATAGAAATCCATTCTGGTGACTCCAGATTCTCCAGAATCATAATTGTGCAACTGAAAAGTTGTCGTTTTACTGGATGATATACTGATGCACTTTCACTTAATTTTGATTGCTTTATATATTTTGTAAAGGAAAGGTAATTATTCCACTTTGTTACAGTATATGTTAGGTTCTTGTTCCTCATGAAGGGATTTCCCCAGAGTTGGTAGGAAAGGGGACTGTTATTTATCCATGTCCGATTCTACAAAAAATAGAAACAGTCCAGGTATTATTGGTTTGCACTGAAGTCAGCTAGTTGATTATAAATCGTCCTTTGCTTGAATGGTCCATGTGGACACCTGCTTGTACGGTTTTTTTAACTGAGGTTTAAATTGAGAAGTAAGCATCCAATAACAAACGAGTGGGTCAGTATCCTATCACACGGTTTTATTTGATCTCTTCACGATAGGTGTTTCTGTCAGATTATCAGACAGATCTTTGCAAATGGAAGAGCAAAGCAAACGGAAGAGCAAAAAGAAATTCATCAAAAATTGCCCCCAGTGGGGTTTGAAACCAGGACCTCCAGGTCATGAGGCCAAAGCTCTACCACTGAGCTGAGTCAACATTCAGTTGTCAGCCTGGATCTTCATGGCCTTTATAAAGTCATGCTCTATTGATTCTAGAAATGAACAAAGTCCAACATGTGAAGTGGTGCACGAAACAAAGAAAGCTCACTCCAGAAATCTCCTGCCCAACAGATCTCCTCCCTAGCTCAGTTAGTAGAGCATTGGTCTGAGGATCTGGAAGTCCTGGTTTCAATCCCCACTGGGGGCAATTTTTCACGAATTTTTTTTGCTCTTCCCTGTGTAAAGATCTATCAGATAATCTGAAAGAAATGCCTATCGTGAAAAACTCAATTATAAATTGTACGTATCACAGTCAAAATTTTCTTTTCCTTTCATTTTGATCGTGCCTGTGCAGAGTTTAACAAGGAGGCTAGACCAATAGAAATGCTTTGATCCAGACACACCTTTTTAGATGGCTCTCCTCAAGACCTATGTGTACTTAGAATGGACACCCGTAAGGAATTAGTGATAGGTTTTTCCTCCAAAATGTGGCCATTTATGATGAGGCTTGAAGACACAATGTCAAATGTTCACACATAATATTGTGTTTTAGATCAGTTGATTAGTCTGTAATCTATTTGAGTTTTCCCTAGATAGAGATGAATTCTGTAGATTCTACAGAATCACGAGAAAACAAAAAAATATCCAATAGCAAAATGTTGCCCCTCACCGGGAAGTGTGCCCAGGACCTTTGAATTTACTGCCATGCATGCTACTTTCTGAGCTACTTCCCTATTTGCTGAATGTCTCAGCCCTTTAGTCATGTTCTATTGATTCCGAAAAATTCACAAGTCCAAGAATCTCTATTTCGGGAAAATTCGATTACTTTGGACAATTGTACTGGTCGATTTTGAAAGGAGAGGATTATCAAATTGAAATCTTTTGGAAGTCCATATGCCACAGATTAGATACACGATTTGGGAACAAATACGGGGAATAAAAAAATGCAATAGGTCCTGTTAATTAATGTACCTTTCCTTTATTTGGGTTAATGGCAAAAGCTGTTTTCTTTCATTCTTCTTAAAAAAACAGTTGCAGTGTTTTTGTTCTGAGTACTCACTTTTAAACCAATGTAAATCATTCTGATTGGTCCAGCCCATGCGGCTCTGAGAATAATATCAACCACATCCTGAACATCTGATTGGCTACTGATACTTGGCAGATGACCACCATGTACAGCACATTTGTCTTCAGCTTCAACCCAGGTCAACACTTGGTCACTATTTCTAGGCTCTGTAAATATCTGATACTGCTTTCCATTCAATTCCAGTGAAGTATCAACTGTTTGTAATATGTTTGTGTCCTGCCATGTAATATCCAAGTATGAAAACTGTTTCGGTTGTAATGATATTGTTGGAGTATGGGCAATGCAGATTGTAACTTGCTCATAAAGTCCTGGTAAAAGTACCTCTGATACTTTCTTAGTGTTATTATATTGGGACAATGCTAAGATCTGACTCCAATGCAGAAAGTAGTTTTTGTTCGTATCATTACATTTGTTGCCATAGATTTTAAAACTTTTTTCAGTGTCAAAGGGATCAAACTCATTCAAAACTTCCGAATATTTCATCCCTGCAATTTGTACAGTTTTAAAAGAGCAAAATGAAGATTTAATCATGAGTTGAACTGTGGTATCTTTTAAAACCCCATAATGTTCAGTGCTCACAGATATGCCTAATATTTGACCATATACTACAGTGGTGACATTATTGAGTAATTCAAAGACTGTGAAGTTAAAACTGATAGGTATTTGGTATTTCTGTGACATATTACTACAAGCTTTCAATCTACGTTCATGTATTGATAAATTAGAACTAAGCATTTTAAATCTCAGCAACATACTAGATGATGATCCTCCTTTCACTGCTAAAGTAAAAATGGTTACTTTATCCATCAATATTTCAAACTTTACTGTTGCAGTGGTTTTTAACTTAATTTTGTATTTGCATTGGTAAATACTGATAACAGGAGTACTTTTCTGTTCACCTACGACAAATTTGTCAGTGATAACATTTCCATGACCTACAAATTCCAGCATTTCAGTTCTTCTAATGGTTCCTTGATATGATGAGGTCAGAATATTGTGGATTATCGTAGCATCCCTTATAATCTTAATATTCACGAAACAGTCAGACTCCACAAGATTACTATTGAAATAATTTTGAGAAATATTTTGAAGTCTAGCTGGAACATCAGATGACAAATACAAAGAAACACATGTGCCATAACCCTCCTGATTATTATTTTGAACAAGTAATAGATTCATGGACACCATGACATATCTTTCTTCTTTTACAACTTTAACATACTTTGAGTTGAAACTTTCTAGATAGTTATCACATAAAGACAATTTTGAAAGCAGCCAAACTGAACAATAAGCTTCAAATTCACATGGGTTTACAAGTATTCCAGTACATCTGGAAGTTGTAATACTTAAATAGGCTTCAGCAAGTGCAAAGTCCCTCATAGTATAAAGTACAAGTATGACATAACTTGTTTTTGATATAATACTCTGTTGGTTTCCTGTAATAATGATTGTTTTATTTGTCCAAAGGCTTCTGTTTGTACAAAGTAGTAAATCTTCTCTTTCTTCCTGATAGATTGCCAAACCAGCAAACATGCAGTTTCCTTTGTATTCCCCATCAATTTGTAATTTGGTAAATGACAAATGGACCTGATTATCTCTATTAACTGTGCTAATCTTTATTGATATAATGTTCAGGAAAAGAAATAGAAGCAGGAGTATTATATTCCAGTCAAGAAGCGTTTATTACCTTACCTGTTCAGTTGGAGAGTGCAGTTTAATGGCGACTGTGAACTTTTTTACTTGATCTATTTGGGAACTGCAACTGTATTTGTTCTAAAAAGTAACCATTCAGGCATTCCATGTAACATCACCATTAAACTTTTGTTATGGTAGTTATCTTACCGGGATAAATATCTTTGCTTCAAATATAAATAACAAGTAAATGGATTCTCTAACATCAGATTGAATTTAAATGGAACGAAGGACTTGTGTGCGTGGTACCAGCTGATGACTTCATGCCCACCAATTTGAAGATAGTTGGCATATGTAAAATTTGTGCCATCTGCCATTTGCGGCATGCATTACATTAGAAGAAAATTGGGAATTACGCCTGAACCAATCAGTGGTCTGCTGCGCTATCAACCCTATTCACTGAATATGTAAAGGTGTGAAACAGGGTATTCTATTGGCCTGTATACACGCGATTTCAGCCTCGTAATTCAAAAGAAATCTCCTAATGAATTGTACCAAACTTTATGCTCATTAATCCATTCGTCTCTTTTGATTGACATGGAATCATCCGCTTGGCCATAAAAGACATAAATTACAAACTTTGTCTCACTCTTTATATTTTTACTTGACAACTTGCAATATTTCCCATATTGATATATTTTATATTTGATACTGAAACAAGCATACTCTTTGGTATACTTACCACATAATTCAAACCCCCAAATTATGTAGTTTCAACTAATATTGCAGGGCATGAAGTCATCAGCTTGTGCCAGGCACAAGTCATCCATTCTAATTCCCCGTGTTTATCGTGAAGTCACCAAGTTGGAAAGGCTGACATCAAAAACTTGCGAAATTCATAATACTAAACTTTGTTCAGCGAACAATTTTCGCCAGTAGGATAATCTGTGGATAATCTACGGACTTTCAGTACAGTTAAACGCTTAGTTGACAGTATTTTAAAGGAACTTCAGGTAAGAGATCTTAAAAGTGTCAAACTAAGATTTTTACTGCAGAACATTTCATGATATTACTCGGGAAACCTTTGATGTGTTGTTCATGAGTATGTCATGAAAATTCAAGGCCAAGCAAGTTCTGACTGATGTACCACCAAATCAGAAATAGCAATAGTAATTTGTAGTTTTGATTAATTGCCAATGAGTTTACTAGATGCTTTATCAACTACACTACATATATCAAAGCTTATGCACACCAGTACCACATTTTAAATCATTTACTGCAATTCTCCCCCAAAAAAATAGAAGTTCAATGAAAAATGAATAAATCAGTGACAAATACATGCATGAAAATTCTAAGTCTATGCAATTTGTATGAACATTGGTCATTTTAGAACCATTAGACATTACTTCTTAGAAGTGTTTCAATAAGTTAGAACTGAAGTCAAGACTTCATTGCTAGGCAAATTATCAAAGCAAAAAAATTAATCCGACCTGTGCTAAACCATACATTTGCGATGGTTTTCAATAGTTTCTGAGCAATTTTAATGGAGTCTGCATGGGGAACATGGAGATGACAAAGTTGGAAGGAATAGAGGGAAATTGGAAGATTTATCCCAAAAATCATACTCAACAATTATAGATAACATATTAAAGATCTGACCCACGATGCCACAGTGCAATTTATATACCAAGGCATTCACAGGTTCAGTTGTCTGAAATCCACTTCTTGTTTCACCTTTTGCTATTTTTGCCAATTTAAGTCTGTTAATATCTGTTAATCTCTAGGCCATCCCTAGATAAATTGCATATATTTTAATGTAGGTCAGATCTTTAATATGTTATCCATAATAGTTGAGTATTAGTTTTGTGATAAATCTTCCAATTTCCCTGTATTCTTTCAACTTTCTCATCACCTCATAACAAAGGACGTAAAAAAAATCATCATGAATCCCATTATAAAATATCAATCAGAAACTTTTGAAAACCATCGCAAATGTCAGATTCGTTTGATGTTCCTTCAGGTGAGGAATGTGCGTGTGTCTGGGTGTAAGATCCAGTTTGAGGTAACAATAAGGATAGAAGACTAAGAAAACTCACCTTTGATGTACAGTGTTGTCCATACCTGTACTGACACTGGGGTGTTGGGAATTGTGCAGTAATATGATCATCTTCTCTTACAGTTATTAAACCTGAAATGTTTCTTCCTGCAGTGCCATATTTGAGATAATTAGTGGTATTTGTTTCAGGTAGTAGTATGGTACATTGAAAAGATGAAAGTTTGATAATTCTCCTGAAAGGTTTCACTTTAAATTCTGTTCTAATCACTGGACCATCATAAATATGATAAGGGTTGTTTGAAGGAATATGTAAGATAATTTTGTTTAATTTCCTTATTTTTAAATAAAATATTTCAATCTTTAATATTTGGCCTACTGTTAAACTCTGTTGAGAATTAATCACTCCATCCTTCATAAATCTGAAGTTAGTTTTATCACTTTTCATTAATCTATAATCCATGACTTGAAAAAGGACTGAGAAATCTGATTCAGATTCTACTGCTTTGTTAACGTAGATGATATCAATATCAAGATCTTTGGGATACAAATATATTTTATTATGAACTCCACATAGCTGAAGGTCATACATTTTGGCTTCGTAGAAGCCAAAGAAACCTGTATGATCACTGTAATAAAATCCTGTATTTGAGTGCTCCACGGCCAAGAATTCATAATAACACGGTGGCAATGAGTGAACAAGATCAACCTTGATGAAAGTCAAGTTCCACTGGAAGATTTTATTTCCTGAGAAATATGTTACAAAGGAAGAAACATTATGTTTTTGTTGGATGAGATCTATTTTTGGCAACTTTAGGTTAAATCACATAGAGCAAAACTTTTGCAGATGGGCCATCGAAGCTCTAATACAAATGATAGTAAAAATCTGAGGTCGACAATCTTTAAAAGGATGACTGTGATTGTAAAGCAATGAAGGTTCCAGAAATATGAACAGAGATTGCAAAAGGCCAAAATTACTGAAGTTTCTTCATGATGTAAAGTCTCAAACTCTGTGTAATTTTGTTTAATTTCCTTATTTTAATGGATTAATGGATTTTGGATACTTTGTGTACATATTTGTGTACATACATATTTTACCACTGCATTTCTTTAGGGAAAACAACTGACCTTGAAGTTTGCTCAGTTTAAGCTGCCAGACATTAAACATGGCCATCCGCCACCATTTTCCTAATTTTGGCACCAGACTCTTGTAACTATCAGCCAGATATCCGATCACTATCGGTACTTCGTACAACCAAATTTTGCACCCTGCCAATTTTGATCGACATCCATGGCAGAAACAGTTGACTCCAAACTTTTCTCTGCAATTCAACAAACATCAAACGAATCTGATATTTGCAAATGTTTCAAAATTTTCTGACTGGGTTTTACAATGGTGGTCTGTGAGGAAATGTATTTTGAAGCATACCTAAAATGAGAAAACATTTGTCTCATAAATAATAATGCATAATTACAGAAAAAGTATTGGGATGATCAATGCCAGCGGGAGACCCTTTTTCTATTGTGAATAAAGTAAAATAAATTACAGTGGGCCTAATTTTTCCACAATATGGATAAAGTTGCAATCAACCGTTCCTGATTTACTTGTTTCATGTTTTCAATTTTCTCATTTGTTAAGTACACTAACCTCAGTTTTCTCTTTGCCATTTTTAAAATCTGATTTTTTTCTAAGTCCGAGCACTTAAATATCATATGTACATTTGTGTTCATTGTAAGTATATTTTTCTGGTATTTAACACACTGAAATAGGAGTTTTTGACTGTAATATGTCCATGTTTTCTTTCTGTTCTCCTGTAATACTTCCTTGATGACAGGGATTTCCTCAATTCCAACAGAAATAACAGAAAAAACACACAAATTGTGCATCATTAAACAAAAAAAGAATTTCCCTCATGTTGTAATTAACTGCAATACAAAAGGCAACTTTACAATCTTTTCTGTAATAAATAATGCCTCAAACACACTGCAGGAACATCAATGGATTCTGCCTAAGACGAGGGTATCACAAAATTATGATTGGAGTTTACAATGCAGGTCTATATTTTTTGAATGATGGTGCAAATTTTATACCGTTTGCCTACATAATGATATTGCAGAAATATACTTCATAATGGATAGATCCGACCTACATTTTAGTTTTTACAGTACATCTGGGCATGTTTCAGATATTCACAGATTTCCCCACAGGAAGTAAAGAAAAAAATAGCAAAATACACATTTCATTGTTTACTTCCTGTTGGACAATTTGACTAATGACTAAAATGTAGGTCAGACCTATCCATTATTAAGTATATTTCTGCAATATCATTTTGTAGACAAATGTCCTCAATTTTACGACATCATTTGATATATTTATTTCCTCACTGACCACCTTTATAAATACCAAATCAGAATCATTTGATACTGTCACATTTGTCTTTTTCTGTTCCTTCAGAGTGCAAAGCAAAAGATAAGTGATCTGACAGATTCTACTAGATCTGGTAGATATAAATTCTATTTTGGGGATTTTTTTCAAATAGAAGAGTTAAATATAGAGAACAACAAAGATGAATGAGTTATGCTAGAATACATCTATTTTATCAGATAACAAGTATCTGTAATAACAGAGTAACAAGAAAGTCCTCCTGTGTGAACGCAAGAGGCATGCCGCCCGCTGCGTAGCGTAGCCCAGCTGGGGGGTACCCGAGTGCTGGCCAGGAGGGTACCCCAATCCTGGCCTTGTACCCAGTCCTGGCTGGGTGGGGTACCCCAGTCCTGGCCAGGGGGTACCCCAGTCATGGTCAGGGGATACCTCAGTCATGGCCAGGGGGGTACTCCAGTCCTGGCTGGGAGGGGTACCCCAGTCCTGGCCAGGAGGGTACCCCAGTCCTGGCTGGGGGTACCCCAGTCATAGCCAGGTGGGGGGTACCTGGGTACCCCCTGTGAACGGACAGACGCCTGTGAAAACATTACCTTCCCTCGTAATACGTACGCGGGCGGTAAAAATTCATAGTTGGATCTACCAGATTGCTTGTCGTGAAAAACTCAATTGCCAATTAACATTTGGTTCACGAGACAACGATCTGATTTGTGACGAAATAGAGAAATCACAGTTACCAGTGTTGTTTCACTGTCACTTTTGAGTGTGATAAGTCTTTAAAAAGATTAAATTTTTACTTGAAGACTAAAATTGTAAGGTTCTGTTTACGTGTATGTAAATCTCCGCTTTGTGGCGGTTGGTTTGCAGGATGTAGAAAAATGTGTTGAACAATTTCAAAAAAGTTTGTAAAATCCTTCTATTGTAGATTTTGTACTTAATTGCTGGAAGACTTTTACATTTCAGTGTTAAAGATGTTAAGCTAAAACTTTTTACTAAAGTTTCTGCGGTGTAACAGAAGTAATCCGCATGTAGAAAATGTGTTGTAACATCATGTAGTTAGAGGAGTATTTAAGATTTTCCTACCTGGATATTTTCACTGAATTTGCTGAAGTCTACAAAGATAAAGTTGAATAAAACATAGATAGTATTTGATGATGTGACAAAAGTAGTTTTTCCATTGGCAAATTGCAAAGAACTCTCTGCTCTGAAAGAAAAAAATTGAATTCCTTTGTAAACCTATGAAAGAAAATTATTGAGGATTTTTCTTTTCGCTGGATTCAGTGAAATCACTAAGAAATCTAACAGGAAAAAATCAAGTGTCCTGTTGTCAGCGAAGTGTGAAATGCAGCTAGTCTCAGAGAAAGACAATTACACTTTAAGAATATCTAAAAGTTCCCTGATTAAACCTCCACCAATTCCTCTTAACATTACGTATATTTAGTAATTACTAGTTATTTCTACCAATTATATCTTTGTAATTAACAAATTGCCCAAACTTGTCCCAAGGACTGCTGCAGCTTTGTAAATGAACCTTTAACTATCTCTGGAATTGATTTCCCTCCACCACTGACAGAAATATCTGGTAATAGATTGATTGTACTGAGAAAATTGTACAGGTAGAATGAAGCAAAGAAAACAATACAAAAGACAGAAAAAATCCACTTTGAACATTCACCGCGCGGTCAGAGACGACAACTCATGTTTCAGATAAATTTTTTGTCATTGTTTTAGTCGTGACATAACGTGGTATGAAAATAATTAAAACTATTTAAGACAAATAAAAAGCATAATATCTTCATGGTTATTTGTGAAGAATCAGAGGACAGAGCTTCAACCTAAGTATTGAATTCTATTTCAACTCCGGCCTTCTGAGTGACTCGCAAATTTCATTCTATTCATTCCCAATTGTGAATTTATTTTCACATATATTTGTTCAACTTAGCTGGGAATGCACTTAACCAAAGGGTTTGGAATCTCTGTGGCCAGGTGAAAACAAGGGAACGTGGCACCATTAACTTACCGGTAATTTGATTGATTCCAAAAGATCAGAATTTTTCTTTCCTTACCAGAGGATGTCATGTACAAAAAGATGTCCGCATGAAGTTCTCAGGTAGCAGAAGTGAAGGCTGTTCACTTAAGGTACATTTCAAGCTGTTCTTTATGGAATAACCAACACCTGTCATTAGTGGCTCATTAGAGTCACTTCAGTGGGGACTTACGAATGCCTTTTGCTGTTCTGTGAATCTACTTGGAGGTGGTGGGGACACCTTGACACTACATATTGTAATCAATCTTGTTTGACCTTTTTGTACTCAGAAGTGGTGGGACTCAGGTAGCAGAAGGGCACAAAGAGTGAAAGGGTGCAAGGGCACAACGGTGTGAGGGATGCAAGAGCTTTGAGATGCAGAAGGTGTTGGTTTCAAAAGGCCTTGGAAGGCTTGGGTTTTGGCATGTCTCATGCCTTGGAAGGCCTTGAGCCTTAGAAGGTCTTTCACCGATGCCACACTTGTCACCACCAAAATAAAGAGTTCCAGAGTTTTCTTTAATGTAGTCACAGTTCATTGTTAGTAATGTATTTAAAAGCTGAAAAAAAAACAAATCGATTTGTAGGTATGTTCATGTTTCTATCAGTCTATGTGTTATGCTTTTTGTCAACATTCTCAAACGAAAAACGTGTTGATTGCCAACTGGTAAAATGGATGATCCTTAAATCTGACATGGTGACTCATGGACCGCACACCAACGATGGCTAACACGACAGAAACACGACAACAAGACATTTGATCTTGAATTCAGGGGTGTCAAGTAACCTGAATTAGCTTCTTTGACCACAAGGTTAAGATTTCTGTTTCAGATGCAGGTTCCTGTTAAGGTCGGTCTGTTACTGTTGCAAAAGGCACTACTGGCCTTGATTGAGACTTTAATTTTCAGTACCAAACCAGTGACATAAAAATAACCATTCTTCCAACAGTTCGAAAAACAGAAATCCAGGAATCTATTACCACAAAACTCCTTTATCAAACAAATAAATTTGAAAAGTGAAACCATCATTCAGTCCTTCATTTTATTTAGATTCAATAAAAGTGAGATATTATACAAGTTTAATATTATTATCTTTTATAATTCATACAGATTGCATGGTGGGAGAAAAAACTTAAATGCTCAGTGATCAGAAACAGAGAAATAACGACTATGAGTGTATTAAAACATTAGAAAGCCAGGAAGAGCCGAGCAATGATTGATCTTTTGTGTGATAGCACATGAATAGAAATTTATTTGTCTATTTTGAAACATTTTACAATATTCTAATTGAAATTTTGACTATGTATTCGAATAAGTGAATTGTTTTACGGAGGTCATTAACACACATATTTTAACCAATTACAGGATTATCTTTGTTTTTATGGAATTATCATAGTTTGAAAAATTTTTCAAAGAATATGGCTAAATTTTTGTGATGTTTTGAAACTGTAATTATGACCAGTTCAGAAATATTAATATTTCCTTACAATTCCAGTTTCATTATTTTTGACACGTTTCACTTGAAATATTAATAACTACTGTAAACATTTTTCATGTTCATGTAGTCTAGTTGTAGTTGCGAATATGTCACCAAGTGACATGCGCCATTATTTTGGCATTTTAATGAAAATTCACCCGTATTGTTTGTGAATTACATTGAAGAACAATGTTTTAAGTAGTCAAAACAGAAAGGCTCGATATTTTTGACAAATATTGCAAACCTTTGGTCAATTTTGTTTAAATTCATAAGAGTTTTTTGTTAAAAGTTAGAAATGATCAATTATTGGAAAATAACCCACAGCTAAGAACAACAGATTTTCTACTCAACATAAGTTAGACAGTGCAATTATTTGATATTTTCCGTTTTAAAATTGCATCTTAAATTTGTTGAAATTGTTAAATTTTTCTGCCACCAGTATTTGTACATATGTATTACAAGTAGTAATTATTCCTGATACATTGTGATTTTGTGCACAGGTATGTATTTCCAAATTGACACAGGTATATGCATATAATTTACAACGGTATTGTTAAAAAAGAAGACCCATACTTTAATAATTTGACAAATTCAGCAAACGGAAAACTAGATTGATTCCAAGACGGATGGTGGATGAGTGGACTTCACAGTGAATCTTTAATGATAAGTTAAAAGCTATCTCTGGAACAGTTATCTGGACAATGAAACCAAGTCACAAGACTGTCAGCCGATTTTGTCTTTTCTATTCAGGATCATGATAAAAATAGGGTTTATAATTGAATTAAATGGTGTTAATGATATTGTTGTATAAAGTAGAATCTCCACTGGGAACCTGTCTACAACAACAGATGAAAGGTACGTCATTCCAGAAGAAAACCAGCCAATAAAATGACAACTAGATATGAAAATAATCTGGATTACAAATCTTCTACAAGGTAGTATTTTTTTATTTTTTGGAAGTAACTTCAGTGACTGATAAGTAGTTACATACAAAAGAATGGAAAGTGCAATTACAGTTATGCCAGCACTGAGTTGAAGAAATGATAAAAATACTGCCAAATATTGGTTAAAAGAACTTCCTGTTTCATCATAAAAGATAATGCACAGTGCATTGGGGAGCATATGTAAATCTGAGTAGTAAATATGAGTCAGAGTACATAAGACAGAAAAAACCAATATTACTATTGAGATACACCTGAGACACAGAGTTATGCATGAAATATGTTTGAATCTTGATGTCAATGGATACTGAGTGACTAACCACCTAGCTAATGCCATGAACAATATTACTGCAACAGATGTTAGTTGAAAGTATGTGTACAGAACACATGATATGTAGCATGTCATGTGGTTTTTCCAATGCATTTCATTAGGAGCATGAGAAGTATCAAAATAAATACTGCCTGTTGCTATGAAAATAATATATATACCACCTGATAAGTCTGAAATATTTAAATACTTAGAAATTATGATGAAACAAGTATTTTGCCCAGGTGTCAACCTACATAATGAAATTAAATTAAAAGTAATTATTACTGAAGCAATTATAAGCATCATTGTTGTAAAAATATTGTTTTTCATTAGGCCCTGGCAATTACTAGACATATTAGATGTTATGATACAAATGGTACTTCTAAATGGTTTTATGCAGCAAATCTTAGAATCACTAGTCACAATTAAATTCATTAAAATTAAATGTTTAAATACCATTCCTGGTATTGTTTTAAGAATATTTCCATGAAATCTGAAGAATACAATACCCTCAATACCTATAAACATTGTGTTTTTGATGTTGGATATCCTGTTATTGCTTAAGTCTAAAACTAGTAGTTTTGATAAATTACTGAAAGTTAATTCTTCAATATTAATTATATTGTTTTCACTAATATTGAGCAATAATATATTGCCTTGGGATTGTAAACAATAACTTCTAAGTGTTGTTATTTGATTTTTTGATATGTCTAATGCAAGCAAAGAAGAATATTTATTAAGAGATTGACTAAAAGTGTTGCAGACATCAGGAAGTTTAAATATGTGAATATTTAAAATTTCCACATTGTGGAGATACAAAAACCAAGAGAAATTAGACATAAATTCATTTCCAATAACCAAAATGAATATCATTCTCTGAAAAAGCATAAGTTGGTTGGGAAGGCTGGTATGTACAAACCTACAGCTGACTGCAAAAGTCTGACATGAACACTTTTCTGGACAAATATAGTCATTCAAAATGCAATTAAATTCATCATCTTTAAAAGGGCAATCATTCATGCCATCACATACATTAACAATGTAGATGCATTGTGATGTATTTTGACAGTGAAACATTTTTTTACAACTATAGTTTTCACAACCTTTCTCATCCAATGCCCTAGGACAATCTACCTTTCCATTGCACACATATGTCATGGGAATGCAATAATATCCAGGGCACTTATATTTACCCACATTTTCACAATTAAAATCTGCACAATTTTCTAGATGTTTACCATTTCTACATGTTTGTAAATTTCCTTCTTTATTTATCTGATAGAT
The DNA here is from genome assembly GCA_038406175.1 of Haplosyllis leylae. NCBI lineage: Eukaryota > Metazoa > Annelida > Polychaeta > Phyllodocida > Syllidae > Haplosyllis > Haplosyllis leylae. The sequence continues at coordinate 3,531 of JBCAUG010100067.1, read as the reverse complement.
GCATTGCTGGTTAATGAAGTATGAGTATTGATTGCAATAGTTTTGTTCATTTGATAATTCAGATGAAACACTAGAAGTACCAAAGTACTCATTTTTATCTTGTTTAAATAGGTGACAACCAGGATAATTACCTTGATACAATAATTGATAACAAATACATGTGGGATGCTGACACAAGTATTTACAAAAATATGAATTTTCTTCTTTTCTTCCCTTAACAAAACAAAAGCAATTGATTTCATCAGCATTATCAAAACAATCATTTATTCCATTGCACTGTCTGCTGGAGGATATAGATTGTCCATTAGAACATAAGAAAAGAGTAAGGTTTACAACTTGTATTTCCTTTATTTTGGTAATATTTAACCTTTTGTATGTAATGGTGTTTTCTTTCACACAAATAATTTCAGATATAACAGGATAATCACAGGATGCAGAAATCCATCCTGGCACTGCCAGATTTTCTAGAATCATAATTGTGCAACTATAAATATCTCTCCTCATTGGCTGCACATTTTGAGAAGAATTTTTACTTACTTCTGACTGTAGATGATCAACATTTTTTTCCTCTTTGCTAGGAACATAATGTTTCTGGTTATGCTTACTGTATTCTATGTTGCTGTCTCTCAAGAGCATATTTCTCCAGTGTTGGTAAGAAAGAGGACTATCATTCACCCAGGTCAAATTCTGCAAAAAGATAGACAATGAAGGAATGTAGTATAATAATGCAGAGAATTCTAATTGTAACAAAGCCTTTATTGTCATTGTGAGCTCACTTTTAAACCAATGTAAATCATTCTGATTGGTCCAGTCCATGCAGCTCTGAGAATAATATCAACCAAGTCCTGAGCATCTGATTGGCTGCTGATACTTGGTAGATGACCACCATGGTGAATGCATATCTCTTCAGCGTCCATCCAGGTGTACATTTTATGACTTTCAATAAAATCTGTAAATATCTGATATTGCTTTCCATTCAATCGAAGTGAAGTATCAACCTTTTGCAATATATTGGTGTCCTGCCATTCGACATCCAAATATGAAAACTGGTTTTGTTGTAATGAAATTGTTGAATTATGGGAAATGCGGATATAAGCCGTGTCATAAATTCCTGGTAGAAGTACGCGTGCTAACACTTTGGTGTTTTTAAAATGTGACAATTTCAAAGTTTGACGCCAATTCAGAGCATACGCCTTTTTGCCACATTCTGTACCGTAAATTTTCCAAGATAAAGCTTCACTATTGAAGGGATCATTTTGATTGAGTTTTCCGCAACTCTCCCTCTTCATAAATCCACATTTGAAAAGACAAAAATTGGATTTAATTATAATAGCAACTGTTGTATTGGACTGGGCGCTTCCAGTTCTCTGCAGAATGTTTAGCATTTGACCGTATAATATCGAGAGCTTCTTTGTAAGTGGAATAACAGAATCTAAATTGGCGGCTGTTTGGTATGTTATTGGTTCTTGTTCGCACATTGAGTTTTCTCCTAAATAATTCCAACTTTTCATTATAAATCTCAGTATCAGTGTAGATGATGATCCTCCTTTCATTTGCAAAGTAAAAATCGTTCTTTTTTGTGTTATTGACTCAAAATTCACTGCTGCTGTTGTGGATTTCAAGGAGACTTTGTACTTACATTGCTCGAAATTCATACGAACAAATTTTTTGTCATCTGTAAAGAAATGTCGAGTGAGAATATTTCCATGGCCAGAAATTTCAAGTGTTTCGGTTCTTTTTATGGAACCCCGATACATTGAAGTCAGTGTGCTCCCTGTGGTCAGTGCATCATTCTTAACGTGAATGTTTACAAAGCAGAGAGACTCTCTTATGTTGGGATTAAAATCATTTTCATAAACATTTTTCAGTCGTGCCAAAACATGTGAGGATAGATAAATGTGAACACATGAAACATTATTGTGTTCCACGGGTTCGGTACCCAGCTTGTTTCTGACAAAGAGTAGGTTCATGGACACCATAATGTTTTCTTCTCTGACAACTTTAACCTGATTTGAACTTAAACTCTGCAGATAAGCATCGCACAAAAACTTATTTCTGCCCAACCACACTGAACAATAAGCTTCATATTCACATGGATTTATCAGTATTCCAGTGCATCCTGATGTCGTTAGTTTGAAAGAAGCCTCAACTATTGTAAAGTATCTCACAGAATATAAAACAAGCGTAATTTCACTTGTGTTTGACACAATGTTTTGTTGCTTTTCTGTGATGCTGACTGTTTTTTGGCTCCAAAGGCTTCTATTTGAACACAGCAGTAAATCTTCTTTCAGTTTTTGATAGATTGCCAGACCAGCAAACAGACAGTTTCCCTTGTAAGCTCCATGAATTTGAAGTTTGTTTAACGATAATTGAACTTTCAAATTTTTGTTTGTTGTATTAACCTGAAGAATTAGATAAAATTATTACCATTATTCAAAATTAGGTTTATTGGTGTTAAATCTTGGACCACAATTTATGTGCCCAGAATATTTGGATTACATTCTGAGAAATGTGCTCTCTGAGTTTAATAACTGATTGGTACATTTTGTGCTATCACATTTGATTGCAAGGACCTCTGTTTAAATACCTCAGCTTATAATGACAATTAAATTGCAAATTATTCCATGAAATGGAAAACTGACCTTGATTATGCAGTACTGTCCATTCAGATACTGACACTGTGATATGGGGAGCTGTATGGATATCAAATCATTGTCTCTGATAGTTATTGAACTTGACAAACCTCTCCTTATTTCATTATATTTGATATCATGTATGGCATATACATAAGATAATATGATACATTGAAAGGAGGAAAATTTGATACTTCTTCCAAAGTTTTCCACTTTAAAATCTGCACCAATTACTGGACCATCATAGATAGAGTAACCTTTATTTGAGAGAATCTGCAGGAAAAGTAGACTTAATTTCCTTACTTTCAAATATAGTATCTCAACTACCAATATTTGACCTATTGACAAACTCTGTTGAGAATTAATGACATCATCTTTCATAAACCTGAAGTTAGTTTTGACACTTTTTATTAATCTGTCATCCAGGACTTGAAAAAGTAGTGAGAAATCTGAGTCAGATTCTACTGCTTTGTTAACATAGATAACATCTACATCTAAATCCTTTGGATACAAATTTATTTTGTTGTAAACTCCACAGAATTGATGATCATATATTTTCATGTTATTGGTTCCTTGACCAACATAATCACTGTAATAAGGTTTTGCATTTGAATGCTCCACAGCAAGGAATTCATAATAACATGGTGGCAGCGAATAAATGAGAACTATCCTGATGAGGGTGAAGTTCCACTGGGTCTGTATCTTATCTGCAACACAAAAGAAAATATCAAGGAGTGAAGTATTTTACCGCCCGCATTCCGAAGGAATGGGGAAGGTAATGTTTTCACAGGCGTCTATCCGTTCACAGCGGGGGGGTACTCAGGTCTGGTCCTGCGGGGGGGTACTCAGGTTTGGTCCTGGGGGGGTACTCAGGTCTGGTCCCGGGGGGGGGGGGTAC